>CM030185.1:17986391-18001391 GCA_017639675.1 Aplochiton taeniatus | reverse complement strand
GAACAGCTAATACTAATTAGCTTGCCATAGACACTAGCTTCAGGTAAACGGCTAATGCTAGTTAGCCTGACATAGACACTAGCTTCAGGTAAAATACTAATGCTAGTTAGCTTGCCATAGACACTAGCTTTAGGTAAATGGTAACTGCTAGTTAGCTTGCCATAGACACTAGCTTTAGGTAAATGGTAACTGCTAGTTAGCTTGCCATAGACACTAGCTTCAGGTAAACAGCTAATGCTAGTTAGCTTGCCATAGACAGTAGCTTCAGGTAAACGGCTAATGCTACTTAGCCTTCCACCAGTATGAATAGTTAGAGGATGCTGTCATACTTACTACACAGCTGTTATTGCTGCAGACTGATTCAAGTTGTTTACAAGCAGTTCACTTCCTGTTCATGATTCCTTCACTTCCTGTTCTCTCCCTGTCCAGTGAGAATGACCGGGTCGTGCAGGTTAACACCATCGCCATGGACAACGTGCCTCACTCCTTCGCCGTCCAGTCCCTGAGGAAGTGTGGGAAGGTGGCCAGGATAGTGAGTACAAACACACAAACACACACACACACACACACACACACACACACACACACTCACACACAATGACACACACACTGTATCAGAAGGCTAATTTGTGTAAAAGGTGCATCAGCTGTAACAAAAAAGATATAGGCCAACATTGCCGTGGGTGGCTCAGCACCAAACAGCTGACAGCCTGTGTTGGGGTGATGTGTGTGTGTGTGGTGTCCATGTGGTGCCATGGGTGTGTGAGTCTAATCTGGCTCTAGTAAACTGGTGTCTCTGCCATGACACTGACACGGAGTCACTCTGTAGGGAGTGTGTGTGTGTGTTTGCATGTGTGTGTTGTTGTGAGTGTGAGTCTGTGCGTGTGCGTGTTGTTGTGAGTGTGAGTTTGTGTGTGCGTGTGTGTTGTTGTTGTGTTTGTGTGTGTCTGTGTGTGTGTTATTGTGTGTGTGTGTGCTGAAGCCCAGCTGCCCCCCAGCCGCATCACACTGCGTTACAGTCTTCCCCTGCTCTGATAAGACCAGAGTCTTTCTCTGCTCTGATAGGACCAGAGTCTTCCTCTGCTCTGATAGGACCAGAGTCTTCCCCTGCTCTGATAGGACCAGAGTCTTCCCCTGCTCTGATAGGACCAGAGTCTTCCCCTGCTCTGATAGGACCAGAGTCTTCCCCTGCTCTGATAGGACCAGAGTCTTCCCCTGCTCTGATAGGACCAGAGTCTTCCCCTGCTCTGATAGGACCAGAGTCTTTCTCTGCTCTGATAGGACCAGAGTCTTCCTCTGCTCTGATAGGACCAGAGTCTTCCCCTGCTCTGATAGGACCAGAGTCTTCCCCTGCTCTGATAGGACCAGAGTCTTCCCCTGCTCTGATAGGACCAGAGTCTTCCCCTGCTCTGATAGGACCAGAGTCTTCCCCTGCTCTGATAGGACCAGAGTCTTCCCCTGCTCTGATAGGACCAGAGTCTTCCCCTGCTCTGATAGGACCAGAGTCTTCCCCTGCTCTGATAGGACCAGAGTCTTCCCCTGCTCTGATAGGACCAGAGTCTTCCCCTGCTCTGATAGGACCAGAGTCTTCCTCTACCATGGCGCCTGGTGTTGATGTTTGTGTGTTGTTTCCAGACGGTGAAGCGCCCTCGGAAGGCAGGGCTCCAGTCCCTGAAGCCCCCTCCCTCACCAGGGGGAGACAGCCGGGACTACCCCTCCCCCTCGCCGCAGTACTACGACGCCGACCACGACAGCGACTGGCACCGTGACAACGGCGGCCCCGGTTACCAGCGAGACCACACCCCAGACAACAAGAGCTACCTGGACCCGGACTACAGAGGTGGTCGGGACTACAGCACCGGCAGGGGGCGGAGCCGGGGGAGGAGCCAGGACAGGGCGTCGCCCAGCCCAGACAGGAAACGTGACACCAGCCGGGGGCGTGTCTTAGACCGGCGCACGCCCAGCCCAGAACCCCAGCGGTATCCACGGGAACGGAGCAGGGGGCGTAGCGGCGACCGGAGCAGCCCTGGGGGGAGGAGTTATGGCCGGGGGGACAGCTACGAGAGGGGGGGGGGAGGGGGGAGGCTGGTCCGGGCAAAGAGTCGAGACGCCTTGAACGACCCCCCCTCCCCCACCCCGCCCAGGGGAGGAGTCAGGGACCTGGACCCGCTGGAGAAACCCGTCAACGTCCTGCTGGTCAAGAACCGTCCCAACGAAGGTTAGTCACCACCAGAACCACTAAGATAGTCCCCACCAGAACCACTAAGATAGTCACCACCAGAACCACTAAGATAGTCCCCACCAGAACCACTAAGATAGTCACCACCAGAACCACTAAGATAGTCAACACTAGAACCATTAAGATAGTCAACACCAGAACCAAATACTCTGTCTAAGCACTAATATACGTGTGTGTGTGTGTGTGTGTGTGTGTGTGTGTGTGTGTGTCCAGAGTACGGCCTTCGTCTGGGCAGTCAGATCTTCATCAAGGAGATGACCAGCACTGGACTAGCTGCCAAGGATGGAAACCTGCAGGAGGGAGACATCATCCTGAAGGTCAGGGTTAGGGTTGGGATTAGGGTCAAGGTTAGGGGTAAGGTTTAGGGTTAGGGGTTAGAGTTGGAGTTGGGGTTAGGGGTTAGGTGTCGGGGTTGGGGTTAGGGTGGAAACAGGAGGGAGGGTTTTATCCTCAAGGTTTAAAACTGTACGAGTCTACCTGAAGTTACCTGTAGAGTTTAACACTAGATAAGTCTACCTGAAGTTACCTGTAGAGTTTAACACTAGATATGTCTACCTTAAGTTACCTGTAGAGTTTAACACTAGATAAGTCTACCTGAAGTTACCTGTAGAGTTTAACACTAGATATGTCTACCTTAAGTTACCTGTAGAGTTTAACACTAGATAAGTCTACCTGAAGTTACCTGTAGAGTTTAACACTAGATATGTCTACCTTAAGTTACCTGTAGAGTTTAACACTAGATATGTCTACCTTAAGTTACCTGTAGAGTTTAACACTAGATATGTCTACCTTAAGTTACCTGTAGAGTTTAACACTAGATAAGTCTACCTTAAGTTACCTGTAGAGTTTAAATGCATATCATTCTAATCCACAGGGTGCAAATATCTATGAGTCAAACATTAGGGCTCCACGTACAGTAAAACAATATATCATTCTAAAACATTTCAATATCTATGATTCTCATTGAAGCCCAGAGTTCAAAGTTCAATGTCTGTCTCTCTTTGTGTCACTCAGATAAACGGCACGGTAACAGAGAACCTGTCGCTAAGCGACGCGGGAAAGCTGATTGAGAAGTCGCGTGGGAAGCTGCAGCTGGTGGTGCAGAGAGACCGGCGCCAGCTGCTGGTCCGCATCCCGCCCCTCGCCGACTCTGACTCCGAACCCGACGGTGAGTCCCAGGAGGGGGGACGCTGACCTCACCCGGCCCAGTCTGGACCCATAGCCTAGCAACCCCAGTAAAGTAACACGTGCTGTGATTGGCTAGCGGTAGCCGGTAGGATCTCTGATTGGCCACAGAGTGGGCGCCTAAGATGGAGTCTTTGTTATATTTACATCCAGCCTTGCTTAACTCTTTCACTGTCTCAGCACCTCAAACGTATCCAATGGCATTATTTCAACCTTCCTAGAGAGCCGACTCATTCTCAGCCCGAAAAAAGAATCTGGCCTCCGAGGGGTTAACTATGAGAGCTATGCAGAGGTGGGGCTCAAGTTTCCGCAGACACCTGCTAGCAACTGTAGGGAACAAGCCGTCCAATCAGACACC
Organism: Aplochiton taeniatus; assembly: GCA_017639675.1. NCBI lineage: Eukaryota > Metazoa > Chordata > Actinopteri > Galaxiiformes > Galaxiidae > Aplochiton > Aplochiton taeniatus. The sequence continues at coordinate 17,997,609 of CM030185.1, read as the reverse complement.
TGCTAGCGACCGTAGGGAACAAGCCGTCCAATCAGACAGCTGCTAGCGACCAAAGGGAACAGGCCATCCAATCAGACAGAACCCGTGTCGATCAGATAGACACTCTTGGACAACAACCTCTGGTGCCCTCAACGCCCTTGCAACAAAAATTATGAATCCCATCTTTAGGAATCTGACGGAAAACAAATGGTTGAATTCGAAATTCCTTGGCAACAAAAAAGTATTATTTTTGATTCTCGTAGAAAAGGTACAAAAGGGATTTTTTTTGTCTTTTCTCTTCCAGATAAAATGTCCTACTTTTAGATGAGGACACTCCTTCACCCACCCAAAGCTCTCAGTGCACTATAAACAACAAACCTTAACTTTTTAATACTTTTTAATACTTTTCCTAAAGCAATAAAATATTTTAATCACTATCTGTATTTGTATTGTGATTCTTTTAAAAATGATATTGTTGAATAATGCCAATGGATGAGTAAGGCCTTAAGGCTGTTCCACCCTGTAGCACGCTCACCTCTGTGTTTCCACATACCATGCAGTGTGTCACCTAGCAGAGGTTAAGTGAGATACTATGTAGTGTGTAACTACTCTGGGTTAAATGAGATACCATGCAGTGTGTCACCTAGCAGAGGTTAAATGAGATGCTATGCAGTGCGTCACCTAGCAGAGGTTAAATGAGATGCTATGTAGTGTGTCACCTAGCAGAGGTTAAATGAGATACTATGTAGTGTGTCACCTAGTAGAGGAAACACACAGGGTTACATTTGGTACTGGAGCATGGCTCTTAAGGTTGGGAAGGTTGTTGACTTTTCTAAGTGTTGTGATATGTCATAATATCATTCCTATCTCAATACAAACATGTCGTGTACATACTTGTCGGGCACGCGTGTATTTCCTTACTCCTACAGAACATTATTGACATACAGCGTCTCTATTCCATGTTGTTGCTGTGTGTGTGGGTGTGTGTGTGTGTGTGTGTGTGTGTGTGTGTGTGTGTGTGTGTGAGATTAAAGGACCACCTGCTGATATCTTCCTTCCTTTACTGGAACACACCCAGCACAACACCAGCCCTGATTGGCTGAAACACGCTGGCACCAGCAGGAAGTAGGAAGTAGTCCCATCCTCCCATTGGCTTAGAGTGGGTAAAAAGGAGGAAGAGAGAGGGAGAGAGAGGGGGAGAGAGAGAGAGAGAGAGGAGTGAATTGAGCGATGGTGTTGGTCGGTGTCTGACCCAGTTAGACAGGAGGAGCTGCTGGCCGGGGTTCCTTCTACCACCCCCTCTCTCTAATCCAGCAGAGAATTAATCCCTGCCTCTGGCTCCCACATCACATGTCTGTCTGCGCAGAGCTGCCAAGTCTATGAGAGCAGGAGTGTGAGTTTCTCTCTCTCTCTCTCTCTCTGTGTGTGTGTGTGTGTGTGTGTGTGTGTGTGTGTGTGTGTGTGTGTGTGAGTGATGCTGGGTCACTGCTATGAGCTTCGTAGAACTGCCTCTCTTTTCCTCTCTCTCTCCCTTGGACTCTATTTCTCTCTTTCTCCCTCCCTCGACCCCCCCCCCCCACCCCCCCCCCACACACACACACCTCCCCTCTCTTTCTCTCCCCCCCCCCCCCCCCCCCACACCTCCCCTCTCTTTCTCCCCCCCCCCCCACACACACACACCTCCCCTCTCTTTCTCCCTCCCTCGACCCCCCCCCCACACACACCTCCCCTCTCTTTCTCCCTCCCTCGACCCCCCCCCCCCACACACACCTCCCCTCTCTTTCTCTCTCTCCAGCTGATTCTGGTTTCATTGGATCTGGTTTAGTTGATTCTACTCTGTGTTGGAGTCAGTCAGTCAGTCAGTCAGTCAGTCAGTCAGTCAGTCAGTCAGTCAGTCAGTCAGTCAGTCAGTCAGTCAGCCAGCCAGCCAGTTAGCCAGCACCACCGTTCTGATTACAGACACAGAGAGAGAGAGGGAGGGGGGGGGGGGGGCACACACTAGATTCTATTAGACTAGAGCATCAGAACATCATCACTCTCAGAACACACTCTCTCTAACTCACACACATGTGAACTCTCTCGCTCTAACTCGCACTCTCGTACACTCTCTCTCTCTAACTCACACTCACATACACTCTCTCTCTCTCTCTCTAACTCACACTCACATACACTCTCTCTCTCTCTCTCTAACTCACACACATACACTCTCTCTCTCTCTCTCTAACTCACACTCACGTGTACTTTCTCTCTCACTCACACTCACGTACACTTTCTCTCTCTCTCTAACTCACACACACGTACACAGCCATATCCGAACAGGTTTATTTCCGGAAGTTTTCATCCTGCTGGACTTTCCTTCCCTGTCCTTCTGCCCCCAGCCAGAAACTACAACACCCATGATGCACTGCACCTGCTCTGTCACTGGAGATCTGAGAGCACTGTGCTGAGTCCAGAAGGGCCTTGGTGCTGTGTGTGTGAGAGTGTGTTAGTTAGTGTGTGTGTACGTGTGTATGTGTGTTCGTTTTTAGGCATGGAACCCGGAGTATCTTCAGATGCAACACTGCCCCTCCCCTCTCCTACCCCCCTCCCTTCGTCTAAGGGTACGTTGATGTCATACCTGCCCCCCCCTCTTTGTCTAAGGGATTGTGTCATGCCCTCTTTCTAACCGCCCCCACCTCAGTTAGTGTACATTACTCTACATCATCGACGACAACGACCTCTGACCTGGGCTGATAACAGAGGTTGTCACAGCAACGCAGCTGCAGCAGGATGGTGTTTGAAACTTCTCTTTTTTTATCTTGCTTTCTGAACCCGTCATCCCTCTCTCTCTCTCTCTCTCTCTCCCTCTCTCGCCCGTTGCCTGTGTGTCGCTGTCTGTCTCTCTTGCCCATTGAAACTGTCTGCTTGATTGACTGGTCTCTCTTGCCCATTGAAACTGTCTGCTTGATTTACTGGTCTCTCTGTGTGTCTGAAACACTGTCATTCTAAACAGTTCTGGTCTCTCTGTGTGTCTGAAACACTGTCATTCTAAACACTGTTCTGGTCTCTGTGTGTGTCTGAAACACTGTCATTCTAAACAGTTCTGGTCTCTGTGTGTCTGAAACACTGTCATTCTAAACAGTTCTGGTCTCTCTGTGTGTCTGAAACACTCATTCTAAACACTGTTCTGGTCTCTCTGTGTGTCTGAAACACTGTCATTCTAAACAGTTCTGGTCTCTCTGTGTGTCTGAAACACTCATTCTAAACACTGTTCTGGTCTCTCTGTGTGTCTGAAACACAGTCGTTCTAAACACTGTTCTGGTCTTATGGTATCTCTCTCTCGGTCTGAAACACTGTCGTTCTAAACATTGTTCTGAAACCAGGGTTATCTAAACCTTTGTTTGACTCTTTCTAATATGAATCGCTAATCCCTTCCTCTCCCCACTCATCCTCCTCTCGGTTAGTTTGGACCGGTTCCGATGCCACCTTGAACCTGCTGAGGAGACTGGGAGCTAGTTAGTTAGCGCTAGTTAGTTAGCGCTAAGTAGTCACAGCTAGTTAGTCAGCGCTAGTTAGTCAGAGCTAGTTATTTAGAGCTAGTTAGTTAGCGCTAGTTATAGGGCCTACAGGCCTAGATTACAGTTCGATAAGCCTTCCCTCAGGTGAGGTAAAACCGCTAGCGTTCTGGGGATTGAATGCTAACGGTTAGCTCCCTGCTCGTCAGTAAGAGAGTTTGTTGACAAAGTGTTATCATGTTATGATTCTGCTATGGAGGGAGGGTGCCAGTTTGATTCGATTTAATTCTTTTTTTTTTTTAAATTTATTCGATTCGCTCAGACCATATTTCTGTTCTGTGAGTCTCCACAGTCTCCCCCGAGGGTCTAGTGGCACCAGAGTGGGTTCTAAGGAGAGGTACTAAGCCTAAGTCTAGTACTAAGGTACTAAGCCTAAGCCTAGTACTAAGGTACTAAACCTTCTAATCCTCCTCCGTCATAGGAGATGTCTGCCTGGTGTCTAGGGCACAGTCGAACGTGGTGGTGGTGGTGGTGGTGGAGGAGGAGGAGGAGGAGGAGGAGGAGGAGGAGGAGGAGGAGGTGTACATTTACAATGGTGATGTTCCCTAATCTCTCTCTCTCTCTCTCTCTCTCTCTCTCTCTCTCTCTCTCTCTCTCTCTCTCTCTCTGTGTCTCTCTCTCTTTCTTTCTCTCTCTCTCCCCCTCTCTCTCTCTCTCTCTCTCTCTCTCTCTCTCTCTCTCTGTGTCTCTCTCTTTCTTTCTCTCTCTCTCTCGCTCTCTCTCTCTCTCTCTCTCTCTCAGATATCTCCGAGATGGAGTCGTATCGTTCCTACTCCCCTGTGGAGGAGAGGAGATCACGCCAGTCTGACATCTCCTCACACTCCTCCAACGAACAGCCCCCCAGGTAGGGAGGGAGGGAGAGAAGGAGGGAGGGAGGAGGGGAGGGAGAGAAGGAGGGAGGGAGGAGGGGAGGGAGAGAAGGAGGGAGGGAGGAGTGTGTGTACGATCAACAGAAAACCCTTTAGTGTGTGTATAGTTAGTGTGAATGTGTGTAGTTCATTTTTGCGTTCACCGTGTCTAAAAGCGTCCATTATGCTAAAGTTCCTCTTTACTTTCTTCTCTTAGGGAGGAGCCAAAGCGAAGCTGTCCCAAAATGGACGCCATGGCATCTCCTTTCAAAGTCCCAGAGGAGCCCCCTGCTGTTGCCATGGCAGAGCCGCCCTGCCTAGAGGAGACCCCCGGTACTGCACTGTGACACACACTGTTGATCAAGCACCATCATACACACTCACTCACCTGGTACTGCACTGTGACACACACACACTGTTAATCAAGCACCATCATACACAATCACTCACCTGGTACTGCACTGTGACACTGTGACATCCTTGTTTGTCAAATGAACACCTCCACTAAATATGTCTGTTAGTGTGTTCATATTATTGATTATTATTACTATATTGGCGCAGAAAAGGGAGCATAGGAACTCCAGGAGAAAACCAGATAAGGAAAACATTGAGCTTCTTTTCCTTTGTTGACACAGCTCCTGTTAAAACCACGCCCAAGATTCTGCTTCGTCCCAGCACGGAAGACGAAGAGATCTATGGGTGAGACTCTCCTCTCCTCTCCTCTCCTCTCTACTCCTCTCCTCTCCTCTCCTCTGCCCTCCTCTCCCCTCCTCTCCTCTGCCCTCCTCTCCTCTCCTCTCCTCTCCTCTCCTCTCCTGGCGCTGATGTGATGGTGTTGTGTTCCAGGCCCAACACCACCATGGTGAGTTTTCGTAAGGGTGACAGCGTTGGTCTGCGCCTGGCGGGGGGTAATGACGTGGGGATCTTCATCGCTGGCGTTCAGGAGGGCAGCCCCGCTGAGGAGGAGGGTCTTCGCCGTGGAGACCAGATAATGAAGGTGAGGATGACATCATACATGTTACTTTATAATCAACCTTCACTATTAAGAAAAACAACACTCAGGCTAGGATCAAGAGAATATAAGACACTGATCCTGGCTCCTGCTTCCTGTCTCCTGCTTCCTGTCTCCTGCTTCCTGTCTCCTGCTTCCTGTCTACTGCTTCCTGTCTCCTGTTTCCTGCTTCCTGTCTCCTTCTTCCTGCTTCCTGTCTCCTGTTTCCTGCTTCCTATCTCCTTCTTCCTGCTTCCTGTCTCCTGTTTCCTGCTTCCTGTCTCCTTCTTCCTGCTTCCTGTCTCTCTGTTTCCTGCTTCCTGTCTCCTTCTTCCTGTTTCCTGCTTCCTGTTTCCTGTGTGCAGGTGAACAGCGTGGACTTCCGAGGCATGGTGCGGGAGGAGGCGGTGCTGTTCCTCCTGGAGATTCCCAAAGGAGAAGACGTCACCATTCTGGCCCAGAGCAGACCGGACGGTGAGCTTCCAACCTCTGGGTTCCAGAAGGTTTTAGAGGGTTCTAGAAGGTTCTAGGAGGTTCCAGGACCACAGAAGTGCTCCACAGTAAATGCTCCATGGGATTCTAGAACTCTAAAGGCCTTCTGTCTAGTCATTGATTGGTTGTTGAATAACCAACGACTTCATCAAATCAATGAATGATATTAGAGGTTTAACTTGAAACAAATGCTTAACCTGCAAAAAACTTCAAAGGAGCTAAACTCTGTGTGTATAGTCTTGACAGGGAGGTGCATACAGCCAGACAGCCTGACTGGACTAAACTGGAGAGAGAGCTTCTATTTTAGTTCATAGGAGATGACAATATGGAGGGGGACACAGGGAGTTGTGATGGAGGAGAGGAAAGAGGAGCGGGAGGCTTTATGATAGAGAGGGAGGAGGAGAGGGAGGAGGAGAGGGAGGCTTTATGAAAGAGAGGAAGGAGGAGAGGGAGGAGGAGAGGGAGGCTTTATGAAAGAGAGGGAGGAGAAGAGGGAGGGGGAGAGGGAGGCGTTATGAAAGAGAAGAGACCAGACACCATCCCAGTTCCCCCTCTCTCTCTCTCCCCCTCTCCTCTCTCTCTCTCTCTCTCCTTTCTCTCCCCCTCTCTCCGATCTCGTTACTGAGAGACTGCAGGTCTTACCCTAGGCACACACACACACACACACACACACACACACACACACACACACACAAAATGCACACAATGCACACAGACACACAAAGAGAGTTTCAAACACCCACACGCACACACTCAAGCATGCATAAACATGTGAAAACTTTTTTACATACACACACACATACACACCCTAACAGAATGACTGGGTGTCAGTGTAATGGCAGAGACACCAGTTACTCCCTGAAGGTGCTGAAACCAGTTAGAGCCAGATTAGACTCACACACCCATGGTCCACATGGACACACACACACACACACACACACACACACACACACACACACACACACACACGTTGCGTAATAAGCACACCCCCTATAGCAAGGCCCTGAGATGAAGTAGGAACAAGGACTACAGACAGTGAGGGAGTCTCCTAATGATGATGTCAGTCTGAGGGCCCAGAGATCAGCAGGAATCATCTGACAGGCTTCAGAGGGGAATTGTGGGAAGTGTAGTCTGTAATAGTCTATTTTGATAGCTAGGTATGGAACACACACACACACACACACACACACACACACACACGCATAAATGTTCCTATGGAACCTTCTGGACTTAGCACAGTGTAACATGTCTTTCTTTTCTCCATCCATCTCCCTCCATCCATCTTGATCCCTCCATATCTCCCTCCATTGCCCCCCCCCCCCCCCCCCCCCCCCTTTACATCTCCATCCTCCTCCCTCTATCTCTACCTCCCTCTCCATCCCTCTCTCCATCGCCCTCCCTCCAGTCTACAACGACGTCCTGTTGTCCGGTAGGGGAGACTCCTTCTTCATCCGGACTCATTTTGACTACGAGAAGGAGTTCCCCCAGGGCCTGGCCTTCAGCAGGGGACAGATCTTCAAGGTGGTGGACACCCTTTACGATGGCAAGCTGGGCAACTGGCTGGCCATCCGCACGGGCAAGGACAAGCAGCTGCTGGAAAAGGGCATCATCCCCAACAAGAGCAGGTAATGTTAGCCTAGCATGCTAACTGGCTACATTACATGTTGGAGTTAGCCTAGCATGGTAACTAGCTACAGTACAGGTTGGGTTAGCCTAGCATGCTAACTAGCTATGGTACAGTTGGTGTTAGCCTACCATGCTAACGAGCTACAGTACAGCCTAGGGTTAGCCTAAGATGCTAAATAGCGACAGTGGAATCTCTAAAGAACTCCTCCTGGCATGCCACTGCTTTTGTTTTTATTTTATTCTGGTCATAATAAATGGTTAAATTGTATTCAAAAACCAAAAGCCAATAAATAAATACACAACTGAATGAGTAAAGAGATACAGTTTAAAAGCAGACAATGTGATTAGTCAGCCTCTCAGCGGTTTGGAGACAGTTTTAATTGGTTTGGCTCTGCTGGAGCCTGTTCAGCTCTATACAGCTCTCTCTCTTTCTATCTCTCACTCCTTTCCTTTCACTTCCTCCTTTTCCTGCTCTCCCTCTTCCCTCCTCCTTTCTTCCTTTTCACTTTCCAATTTGATATTCTGTCGTTCTTTATCCTTGTTTTTCATCTCCCTTGTTTTGTGTGTGGATGGGGCCATATTTGCCTGAGAGAAAGTCATGCTTAGTGAAATAGGATTTGGTCTTAAATATGTTTTGTTTAGTCATGCTTAGTGAAATAGGATTTGGTCTTAAATATGTTTTGTTTAGTCATGCTTAGTGAAATAGGATTTGGTCTTAAATATGTTTTGTTTAGTCATGCTTAGTGAAATAGGATTTGGTCTTAAATATGTTTTGTTTAGTCATGCTTAGTGAAATAGGATTTGGTCTTAAATATGTTTTGTTTAGTCATGCTTAGTGAAATAGGACTTGATCTTAAATGTGTTTTTTCTCTCTCTCTCTCTCTCTTTATGTCTCTCTCTCTCTTTATGTCTCTCTCTCTCTTTATGTCTCTCTCTCTCTCTCTCTCTCTCTCTCTCTCTCTCCCTCTGTCTGTTCTCACTCTCAGAGCGGACCAGATGGCTAGCGTCCAGAACTCCCACAAGGCCGGCGTGGCGGACCGGGCGGACTTCTGGCGTCTCAGGGGTCAAAGGGCAGCCAAGAGGAAAGACCTGAGGAAGAGCCGGGAGGAAGAGAACGCCGTCACCACGCGCTTCCCTGCCTACGAGAGGGTGGTGCTGAGAGAGGGTAGGGGGGGGGGGGGGGGGGGGGGAGAGGGGAGAAGAGGGTGTGGGGGGGGAGAGGGTGGTGCTGAGAGAGGGTGGGGGGGGGGAGAGGGTGGTGCTGAGAGAGGGTAGGGGAGAGGGGAGAAGAGGGTGTGGGGGGGGGGAGAGGGTGGTGCTGAGAGAGGGTGGGGGGGGTGCTGAGAGAGGGTAGGGGGGGGGGGAGAAGAGGGTGTGGGGGGGAGGGTGGTGCTGAGAGAGGGTGGGGGGGGGGGAGGGTGGTGCTGAGAGAGGGTAGGGGGGGGGGGGGAGAAGAGAGTGGGGGGGGAGAGGGTGGTGCTGAGAGAGGGTAGGGGGGGGGAGGGTGGTGCTGAGAGAGGGTGGGGGGGGGGGGGGGAAGAGGGTGGGGGGGGAGAGAGAGTAGGGTAGGGGGGAAAAGGTGGGGGTGAGAGAGGGCAAGGTGGGGCGGTAAGGGTAGGGTGGGGGGGTGGGGGGGTGAGGAAGGAGAGGGATAGACAAGATGGACAAGGAAAACAGAGAATATAGTTTATTGTATATATAATGTGCGTGCGTGCGTGTGCGCGTGTGTGTGAGAGTGACTACTGTTTACCTGTTTCTATATATTTGTGTGTTTGTGTGTGTGTGTGAGAGAGAGAGTGACTACTGTTTACCTGTCTCTCTGGATGTGTGTGTGTGTGTGTGTGTGTGTGTGTGTGTGTGTGTCTCCAGCTGGGTTCCGTCGTCCTGTAGTTTTGTTTGGACCAATCGCTGATGCTGCTAATGAGAAGCTGGCCAATGAACTGCCTGACCAATTTGTCATTGCCAGTAAGTCTATATTTATCATAGACATATCTATAATAATACACAGCACGTTAATTAACACAGGGAATACTATGTAATAATAACTATAACATCCCTCCGCTTCCTCCTTCTCCTCCTCCTCCTCCTCCTCCTCCTCCTCCTCCTCCTCCACCTCCTTCTCCTCCTTCTCTCAGAGACGGAGCCTAAAGATGCAGGCTCAGAGAAGTCTTCTGGCGTGGTGCGTCTCAACACCATCAGACAGATCATCGAACAGGTGGGTAGCTGTGACCTCTTCATGACCTCCCGCTGACCTCTCTGTGACCTCGCTGTAACCCCTCTCCTTGACTTGACTGAACAGTCAGGAAATGTTTCTGCTGGTCTTGACCCCAGGGTTAGGGTTAGGGTTAGGGTTAGGTTAGGTTGGGATGCCAGAGTTGAATATTAATTCAGTGAAATACATACAGTAGCTACCTACAATCAGGATGCTAAAAGTAGAAACCTGAACCTCTAACTGCTCCTTATCCCCCCCCCCCTCTCCCCCTCCTCTCCCCCACTGCCTCTCCCTTCTCTCCCCCCCCCCCTCTCTTCCTACTTCTCCCCCTCCTCTCCCCCCACTGCCTCTCCCTTCTCTCCCCCCCCCCCTCTCTTCCTACTTCTCCCCCTCCTCTCCCCCACTGCCTCTCCCTTCTCTCCCCCCCCCCCCTCTCTTCCTACTTCTCCCCCTCCTCTCCCCCCACTGCCTCTCCCTTCTCCCCCCCCCCCCTCTCTTCCTACTTCTCCCCCTCCTCTCCCCCCCCTGCCTCTCCCTTCTCTCCCCCCCCCCTCTCTTCCTACTTCTCCCCCTCCTCTCCCCCCACTGCCTCCCCCTTCTCTCCCTTCTCCCTCCCTTCTCTCCCCCTCTCTCCCCCTTCTCCCCCCAACCCCCTCCCTCCCCAGGATAAGCATGCCCTGCTGGACGTGACCCCCCGTGCGGTGGACACCCTGAACTTCACCCAGTGGTACCCCATCGTCATCTTCTTCAGCCCGGACAGCAAGCCGGGTACCAAGGCCCTGAGACAGAGGGTGATGCCCAACTCCAACCGCAGTGCCAGGAAACTTTACGAGCAGGCCATCAAGCTGAGGAAGACCTGCTCACACCTCTTCACTGGTACACACACACACACACACACACACACCTCTTCACTGGTACACACACACAAACAAACACACACACCCACCTCTTCACTGGTGCACACACACACACACACACACCTCTTCACTGGTACACACACCCAAACACACACACACACACACACCTCTTCACTGGTACACACACCCAAACACACACACACACACACCTCTTCACTGGTACACACACACACACACACACACACACCTCTTCACTGGTACACACACACACACACACACACCTCTTCACTGGTACACACACACACACACGCACACCTCTTCACTGGTGCACACACACACACACACACACAGACACACCTCTTCACTGGTACACACACCCAAACACACACAGGTACACACACACACACACACACACACACACACACACACACCTCTTCACTGGTACACACACACACACACACACACACACACACACACCTCTTCACTGGTAGGGGACAGAACCTACACACACATCTTCACTGGTACACACACCCAAACACACACACACACACACACACACACACACACACACACACACCTCTTCACTGGTACACACACACACACACACACACACCTCTTTACTGGTAGGGAATAGAGAGTGTGTTTCCTGTAAGTAAGAG
>CM030185.1:17973891-17981391 GCA_017639675.1 Aplochiton taeniatus | reverse complement strand
GGTGAGAGATAGAATACGTAGAACTGACAGGGTTAGATATAGGATACGTAGAACTGATAGGGTTGGATATAGAATACGTAGAACTGACAGGGTTAGAGATAAAATACGTAGAACTGACAGGGTTAGAGATAGAATACGTAGAACTGACAGGGTGAGAGATAGAATACGTAGAACTGACAGGGTTAGAGATACAATATGTAGAACTGACAGGGTTAGAGATAGAATACGTAGAACTGATAGTGTTGGGATTAAACACAGCTAGAACTGACACTGTGTGTGTGTGTGTGTGTGTGTGTGTGTGTGTGTGTGTGTGTGTGTGTGTGTGTGTGTGTGTGTGTGTGTGTGTGTGTGTGCGCGCCTCCTACCTCCAGCTGGAGATAGCCCAGAAACACCCAGACATCTACGCTGTTCCTATGAAGACTCCTAAACTGGACCACAACCGCCCACAGCCAATAGGGTAAGACCACTACCGCCCACAGCCAATAGGGTAGGACCACTACCGCCCACAGCCAATAGGGTAGGACCACAGCCGCCCACAGCCAATAGGGTAGGACCACTACCGCCCACAGCCAATAGGGTAGGACCACTACTACCTACAGCCAATAGGGTAGGACCACTACTACCCACACCCAATAGGGTAGGACCACTACCACCCACAGCCAATAGGGTAGGACCACTACCACCCACAGCCAATAGGGTAGGACCACTACCACCCACAGCCAATAGGGTAGGACCACTACTACCCACACCCAATAGGGTAGGACCACTACCACCCACAGCCAATAGGGTAGGACCACTACCACCCACAGCCAATAGGGTAGGACCACTACCACCCACAGCCAATAGGGTAGGACCACTACTACCCACACCCAATAGGGTAGGACCACTACCACCCACAGCCAATAGGGTAGGACCAATACTACCCACAGCCAATAGGGTAGAACCACTACTACCAATAGGGTAGGACCACTACTACCCACAGCCAATAGGGTAGGACCACTACTACCCACAGCCAATAGGGTAGGACCACTACTACCCACAGCCAATAGGGTAGGACCACTACCACCCACAGCCAATAGGGTAGGACCACTACCACCCACAGCCAATAGGGTAGGACCACAGGCCAAACAGCCCCTAGAGAGCCAGCACCATTCAGCCTGACTGACCCTGTCTCTGCTGTCTGTTCCCCTGTCTGTTTATATAGCTTGACCTTTTTTAACGAGTACTGTGTGTGTGTGTGTGTGTGTGTGTGTGTGTGTGTGTGTGTGTGTGTGTGTGTGTGTGTGTGTGTGTGTGTGTGTGTGTCTAGGTCCAGCTCGCGTCCCGAGCCTCAGGCCCCGCCTTCCAAGATGGCGTACATTGAGGGCTCTGTGTTCTTCGGGCGGGAGGAGGAGGAGGAAGAGGAGGAGGAGGAGTACCGTCGACGGCTGTTGGAGCACAACAAGAGGAGCTGCTACTCCAGCCACTCCCAGCAGTACCAGGACACGGAGCTGTAGACACACACACACACACACATGAACACACATGAACACATAAACACACACACACACACACACACATTAACACACATCCAGTCAAACACTCTCAAAGACAGACACACACACACACTCTGAACAGTACTGAGACACAGCGTTGTATCTATAGACTCCTCTCTCGGCTCAGCCTAGCCTGGTCTGGACTGACCTGGTCTGGTCTGGTCTGGTCTGGCCTTGCCTGGACTGGTCTGGTCTGGTCCAGCACACCTTCCTCACACTCACCATTCCACTGGGGCCCCGCCCCCTGGCCTGGTCCTGCACCAATCTGCTGGGGCCCCGCCCCCTGGCCTTGTCTTGCACCAATCCGCTGGGGCCCTGCCCCCTGGCCTGGTCCTGCACCAATCCACTGGGGCCCCGCCCCCTGGCCTTGTCCTGCACCAATCCACTGGGGCCCTGCCCCCTGGCCTGGTCCTGCACCAATCCACTGGGGCCCCGCCCCCTGGCCTTGTCCTGCACCAATCCGCTGCTGACTTTGAAGCACTTCCTGCTTCTTTAATGTTCTTTGTTTGTTATTTTGTTATTGTTATTTTCTTCGTAAAGGTCTGAGGGGGGTTGTAGCGTCCCTCGGACCTCTGACCTCTGACCTCCAGCTGTTTTTATTTCTGTTCTGTTTGAACTTTCTTTACTTCTTGTTCTGTGGTGAATTGTATCGTCATCAGGAACTAATGGTTTTCTTTACTTCTTCTGTGGTGAATACTATCGTCATCAGGAACTAATGGTTTTCTTTACTTCTTCTGTGGTGAATTGTATCGTCATCAGGAACTAATGGTTTTCTTGCCTATGCAACTCTCAGTCTGTCCACAGCAACTGAAACTTATTGCCACGAGTCTCTCTCCATCTCTCTCCACCCTCCCTCTTTTGACCCCCCTCTCTCCCTCTCTACCCTTTCTTTTTCTCTCTCCCACTGTCTACCTCCCTACCCTCTCTCTCTCTCTGTTTGTATCTCTACCCTCTCTCTCTCTCTCTCTCTCTCTCTCTCCACTCTTCACCATGTCGCTTTGTCTCCTCCTCTCTTTTTGTATTCTATATACAGTATATCTATATTGCCAGGAGAAAAGTTCACCTATATATATTCTACTATAATATTATATATATATTATATATCCAACGTCGTGTTTATACGCCCATATCTTTGCATTCCTTCCTATATGATAATGCGTGTGTAAACGTACAGAGTATATATATACATGGAAAGTAAGAGGATGAAAAAAGACATTCTATATAATCCACCGGAATTTATTAAAATGTTTTTGAAGTGCCTTTTGCTTTCTGGTTAAGACGAGGTTTTGGGTTAGCCTTCCTCCACCTCCTCCTCTTCCTCCTCCTCCTCCTCCTCCTCCTCCTCCTCCTCCTCCTCCACCTCCTCCTCTCCCCAGCAGCAATCAAACCGGAGGCACGCTGCTCTTCACTGACTCCAGGAAATCAGCCACACCAAAACCTTAATAGTCTGTTACCTGCTAACGCTCTGTCACACACACAAACACTCGTACGAGTCTCTATTGAACCTGTGTTCCAGGTTTCAGGAGTTTGACAAATATTGTTTAGTCAGAATAGGGAAATATCAGCTGGTTTGGATTTGTTTGAAACTAGATATTAATGTTTCATATAGAGAAGGGAACACGGGGCAAACTCCTGATCCTCTGAACTGCAGAACTCCGGTTCCTGGTTTTGGGGCGCTATGGTTTAACAGGGACGTTTAGTCAGATGTGTGCGCATGTGTGTGTGCGTGTGTGTGTGCGTGTGTGTGAGCCAGGTGTGTGTTTCAGCCAAGCACAGTGTCATGTGTTATCTGGCCTGGCCGGTCCGGTCCGGTCCGGTCCGGTTTGGTGGTTTTGCACTGTGACTGTCAGTTCTATTCCCACATGTGTAAACATGCCTGATCCAATCACAGCTCACTATGCCTGAACGGAGACTGTCAATCAGCCAACAAGCTGCTCACCCATTGGCTGATAGGAGCAGAAACACTTATGGAGGAATCACAACCAGTTCTTTATGATTTGACTGTGAGACAGAACAATGTTTTAAGAACCATATGTCTGCCTTTGTCTGATTGGCTCGGATTGGACTTAAATATGTCTGCCTCTGTCTGATTGGACAGTAGTTCGTCTGCTTGGCTCGGATTGGACTACAGAATATCTGCCTGGCTGTAATTGGACTATACAGTATGTCTGCCTGGTTTGTCCCTGAAATTTCACCTTTTAAACACCAAATAAAATAAACATCTTTAAACTTAAACACTTCAGCTTCATCCTTTCTTTAATTTGTGGGAGAACATGTCATTATATTAACACTGAGCCAACCCATAACACTCAGTTTGATTCAAACCAGTCATTTAATGGTTAATGGTTCTGAAACTGTAATCACCTACCATCACCACTAGAGGGAAACACCACTTCTACATGGAACTAGTCTGGCTAAAAGGATGTAAGAAGCTGTTTAAGGCTTTCCATTGATTTGATTGGTGCCGTCTGTTTCAGCTGGCACCAATCAAATCAAGCCAGATTCCCCACTTCCGCTATCTGTGTGTAACCCTGCATTCATGTGGTGTTGGAATTATTGTAAAAATGAGTTACCAACTAGGAAAATTCACGTGAACGCCCCTTCGTGTCAGAACTTCTTTGGAAGTTTTTGGTACACGACTTGCGAACGGCGCGATCCGAGCTAGCATCCCGCTAAAAACGGCACGTTTTGAAGACATTTTGGATCGTGCAATAAGGCGGGCCTGGTTGGTTCTTTCTGTAAATGTTTGTAAAGATTTACAGAGGTTTTGAATCATTGCCCCACCCCTGCCATTTTACCAAACTTGTATCATCCAGCTATTTTGGGTGAACGTTATGCAAACAGTATAGCCTCATATCAGAGAAGAAATGTGAGCTTTTTCCAAACTTGTCTGTAATTGGTCAGAGACAATAATCATGACTCCTTGAAAATTAAGAAAATCACGTTGAACAGCAAAACATTTTATAACGTTATGCTTCTTCCTTGTGCCTCTCCCCATGACAGGGTGAGTCTTAATGCCTCTTCAAAATATGTGGTCACATGACCAATTATGTCTGTTCTAGCTTTGAAACAAGGGGTGGCTCAACTTCCCCACAGGCTCAAATCCCCCGCTCTCCCCTATTGATTACATTTTTATTACAGTCACATTAAATGTTCAATGAGGCTACATGTAATTTTGACTGAACATGATGTGGCTCACGGACTAAATTACATTTCTGGGATAAGTTATTTTCATTGTTTTCTTCCCAATTTAAAACCTTATAGTCCCTAACCAATTCGCTTTGTAAATAGTTAACAAACCAAAAAAATCACCCTTTGTTTTCTATTTATAATTATAGAAATTCGCTCCTAAATAAACCTGAAAAATATTTTCCTCGTTTCAAAACACTTTTAAATAAACACTGTTTTTCCCACGCGACGCGACCCTTCCCTCCTCCCTCTTACACGCCTTTCTTGTCCCGCTGCCAAGATATGTGAAACGCAACCCTAACCCCCCGGTCACCCACAGACTGGCGAGGGGTTATTTTAAAACTTCTACCTCGACCACTTCGAAACCACCACCATGGCAGAGCTAACCTCGACGAAAGCCAGAAACGGAACCACGCTTTAATCTGCCGTGGAATAAAGTAAAATGAGCAAACGCTTCGCCACTCTCATCCGCTGTTTGTTTTTATTTGTTGTTCTCTCGCTGAACGCGTGCATCTAAATGTCGCTCCCGGTTGTTCTACCGAGCTCATGTTGCCCTGTTACCGGAGCTTCGCTGGCATCGCAGCTGGCTGACCCGTCATACAGAAGCCGAGCCCGCTGTCTCTCCACCTCCTCCAGGAGCCAGTCCAGACTCATCCCAGCACTGCTGCCCGGCCGCCCGCTTTTCTCTCTGGGGTTGCTGCAGCTGGTACTCGGCTGTTCCATGGTCGCTCTTTCGTTTGGAGCTTTGTCCCTGAGCAGCTCGCCGCCCATCCGGAACTCGTGCCCGTTCTGGGCTGGATCCTCGGTAAGTGGATCGTTATGGGATGTTCGGCTCGGTGATCGATACAAAAAAGCTTGTTCGATATGAAGAGTAGTTGACAGAAAGGGAATTCAGGAGTGACATCGCTGCCTTATTTCTGGTTACAGGACGTTTAGATGACAGCCTATTTGAAACCAGCATGTACAATCCACCTTGCATTGATATTTTACATAGTAAAAAATAAATGGAGCCACTTTCATTTGTGACAGTATTGCGGTTTGCTGTTAGTTAAGAAAAGTTAAACTAAAGTTAAATCAAGAATTCGATTTTTAATTAAGACAGTTATCTAATTTGCCATACAAAGCAGGGTAAAGCGACCAACTTCTTCATATTCAAACAACAATAACACAAGGTATATGTTAAATCCCATGCTCGTTTTGACAAACCCTCCGTCAATAAACAACACGTGAGTCTTCATAGGAGACCGCTAGTTCCAGCAGGCAGCCAGCTGAAGCGTGTAACCATGGCGGCGTTAACCCTCTCTGGGTTACGGCATCGATTGGAGACATGCGTTGTTCCATTTCATCGGTGTAGGCATCTTTTGTTTCCCTATTGTTTCTTCTTTGAAGATCCTACTAAATTTGTTTCAAGGAAAGTTAAAGTACACAAACAAAAGTGTTTGTATTTATTAGTATCATTAGTTTGTGCCCTCCCTTGATAGTGGGGTTAAGGACAATAGGTGTAGCACTGGGTGAATGGGGTTTGATAGTGGGGTTAAGGTCAGCTTGATAAGATCGGCCTTGTTGTTACTGTCTGTCTAAATGGGTTACTATCTAACACCAGATTAATAATAATAATAGTAACTATTGTTACTATCTGTTTACATGTGTGTTTCACAGTGACACAGACAACACCAGATTTCCAAATCTATTGAGTCTGTTTTTTTTCCTTAAAGCTGTTGTTTGAGATTAGCTGTTTATATTTTCTTCTTAAAGCGGGTTCTTCTGCTCTTAATAGAGGGTAGCTGTTGGTTTTCCAAGTCAAAGACAAAGAGGAACTGCCTTCCTCAACAGGAAGTGTGAGGCACCAACGAGGAAGTAGAAAGTGTTGAATTGTTTTGTCCTCAGAACAGGCTGTTGGATTAGGATACAATGACCACAGATCTGTCTCTAGCCATTCTGCAGTGCTGACTACCTGCAGTGTTTTCTTACAGAGTGTTTAGCTTTCACATCAAACTGTTAAGCTAAGACTCATTGCATTACGAAGTTTCTTCTCAAATAAGAATGATGTATGAAACCTAACCAGAGGTTTACAGATTGATAGTCTAATAAAAAAAATCTGAACTTTCGGAGGAAAAGCCCTTCAAATCCAGCCAGCACTCCAGCCACTTTGCTGCGTCCTGAGTCAACATTCACCTCAGCTGACCCGGCCTGGGATGGAATGGGTCTCGGCAGACCTCCTGAGGCAGAGGAGCCAGGCCCAGCCCAGCAGAGCTCAGCCCAGGTCCAGGCCCAGACCCAGAACATTCCAGACTTCCTGCCAAGCCATATGGAGTCCATTAACAACATGAGGCTTAACACATCATATGGGGGGGAAACACCATCTCCCATAACCCCCCACTGCCTCTCCAGGAAGTTGACAGGCCAACACTTCTCCAGTGTGGTTACTCAGCAGCTCATCTTACTAGATTAGAGTTCTCTCTGTTATTTACTAAACACCATTTCCCATAAGCCCCCTCTGCCTCTCCAGTGTGGTTACTCAGCATTTGTGAATGAGGAGGTGCTGATCTGTAGACTGGGTTGGTTTAGTAAACATCTCTGGATGAGCAGGTGTTGATCTGTAGACTGGGTTGGTTTAGTAAACATCTCTGGATAAAGAGGTGTTGATCTGTAGACTGGGTTGGTTTAGTAAACATCTCTGGATGAAGAGGTGTTGATCTGTAGACTGGGTTGGTTTAGTAAACATCTCTGGATGAGGAGGTGTTGATCTGTAGACTGTTTTCTTTGAGTAGGGTCT
>CM030185.1:17961391-17968891 GCA_017639675.1 Aplochiton taeniatus | reverse complement strand
AGTTTGTGGCTCCAGCGCCCCCCCCTTCCTACTTCTCTACTTTCTACTCATACACACCTCGCCTTGCACGCAGGTACACGTTTACACACACATACACACACACACACACACACACACACACACTCACTAACAACCCCTGTTTGTGCTTTGAAAATATGTATATATATATATATAAAAAAAATTACTTTTCCCAAATACAATTTGCACGTTGTGAGTGCTGCACGTTGTGAGTTGTTGTGATGTGTGTGTGTGTGTGTCAGGATGTTTGGGGAGAGTGTGATCCCACTGCCCCACATCTACGGCGCCAGGATCAAAGGAGTGGAGGTGTTCTGCCCCCTGGACCCACCCCCACCCTACGAGGCCGTGGCTGGAACCCACAGCACCACTGTCACGCAGGTAAACGTTAGCTTAGCGTGTTTTAACAGGTATGTATTGGCTTTTAGCTTAGCATCATCATCTACACACTAGCTTAGCATCATCATCTACACACTAGGGTAGCATTATCATCTACACACTAGCTTAGCATTATCATCTACACACTAGCTTAGCATTATCATCTACACACTAGCTTAGCATCATCATCTACACACTAGTTTAGCATCATCATCTACACACTAGGGTAGCATCATCATCTACACACTAGGGTAGCATTATCATCTACACACTAGGGTAGCATCATCATCTACACACTAGCTTAGCATCATCATCTACACACTAGCTTAGCATCATCATCTACACACTAGCTTAGCATCATCATCTACACACTAGTTTAGCATCATCATCTACACACTAGCTTAGCATCATCATCTACACACTAGCTTAGCATCATTAGACAGCTCTTCTTTAGCCCAGTATCATTTGGGGCAATAGCTTACTTCCTTTGCTAGGCTAACTTAAAGCCTATCATAATTAGCGATGGACTAGCCCAGCAGCATTTCACTACGCTAGATATAATAAGATGACAATATGCTAGATTAGCATCATTAGCTAGACTAATTATTATTAATATGCTAGCTTAGTGTCATTGGATAGGCCTGTTTTAGCTTAGCATCTTTAGCAATTGACTAGCTTGGCCCTATTGGAAAGACCTGCTTTAGCTTAGCATCTTTAGCAATGCACTCTGATCTTAGCATCATCCGGTCAAACAGCCAGCCCTGTTAGTCTGATGCAGAGTGCTAATCTTCTGTTCAGGAGACGACCAGTCCTAGGAATGATTTGCCTGGAGCTCTGACAGAACGCATGGAGGCAGAAATCAACACAGGAGGTAGGACACATACACACTTAACACAACACACTGTTGTTCTTGTTTGAATAATCCAGCTTGGACTGTCACTCTTCAGGGAGGTCAGTGGATTTTAGTTTAGTTTCCTGTGGAAGACATTTTAATTGAATTTAACTGAAGCAGTTTGATCTTCTCAAAATGTCTGCTAGCTTTCTAGTCTGAAAGGGTTATATTGAAGCAGCAGAGAGTAAGACTTCTGGTTGGTTAAGAAGATCACCAAACAGGAAGTGAAACTGACAGCTTCCTGTTGACCTCAGGCTATAATGAGGCAACACGGAGAACAATGATTTGACCTCAGGGTCATGTGACCTTGCCTTTCGTCTCCTGTAATAGCAACCTTTATTCTGTGTGTGTGTGTGTGGGGGGGGGTGTGTGGGGGTGGGGGGGGGTTCTGTGTGTGTGTGGGGGGGGTTCTGTGTGTGTGTGTGTGTGTGTGTGTGTGTGTGTGTGGGCGGGGGGTTCTGTGTGTGTGTGTGTGTGTGTGTGTGTTTCTCTGTGTGGGTGGGTGCGTGTTTCTGTGTGTGTGTGTTTTTTCCTTGTGTGTGTGCATGTGCATGTTTAAATTTGGGTCTGTGTTTCTCTGTGTGCGTGTGTGTTTCTGTGTGTGTGTGTGTGTGTGTGTGTGTGTGTGTGTGTGTGTGTGTGTGTGTGTGTGTGTGTGTGTGTGTGTGTGTCTACCCAGCAGTGCCGGTGCCAGACTCCTTGCCCCCCATGGTGCCCCCCTCCCCCCCCCTCTTCAGACCGCTCCAGTCCCATGGCAACGGCATGGCCCCTCCCCCCAGCACCCCCCCACCCCCACCCTGCCGGAGCTTCCAGCGCCGCCTACGGAGGTCCAACAGCGACCCGGTCCTGCTGGACCTGGAGGCCAAAGGTCAGAGTTAGGATCACAGGGAGAGGTTCTAATGACCTGGAGGCCAAAGGTCAGAGTTAGGATCACAGGGAGAGGTTCTAATGACCTGGAGGCCAAAGGTCAGAGTTAGAATCACAGGGGGAGGTTCTAATGACCTGGAGGCCAAAGGTCAGAGTTAGGATCACAGGGAGAGGTTCTAATGACCTGGAGGCCAAAGGTCAGAGTTAGGATCACAGGGAGAGGTTCTAATGACCTGGAGGTTAAAGGTCAGAGTTATAATCACAGGGAGAGGTTCTAATGACCTGGAGGCCAAAGGTCAGAGTTAGGATCACAGGGAGAGGTTCTAATGACCTGGAGGCCAAAGGTCAGAGTTAGAATCACAGGGGGAGGTTCTAATGACCTGGAGGTTAAAGGTCAGAGTTATAATCACAGGGAGAGGTTCTAATGACCTGGAGGCCAAAGGTCAGAGTTAGGATCACAGGGAGAGGTTCTAATGACCTGGAGGCCAAAGGTCAGAGTTAGAATCACAGGGGGAGGTTCTAATGACCTGGAGGTTAAAGGTCAGAGTTATAATCACAGGGAGAGGTTCTAATGACCTGGAGGCCAAAGGTCAGAGTTAGGATCACAGGGAGAGGTTCTAATGACCTGGAGGCCAAAGGTCAGAGTTAGAATCACAGGGGGAGGTTCTAATGACCTGGAGGTTAAAGGTCAGAGTTATAATCACAGGGGGAGGTTCTAATGACCTGGAGGTTAAAGGTCAGAGTTATAATCACAGGGAGAGGTTCTAATGACCTGGAGGCCAAAGGTCAGAGTTAGGATCACAGGGAGAGGTTCTAATGACCTGGAGGCCAAAGGTCAGAGTTAGAATCACAGGGGGAGGTTCTAATGACCTGGAGGTTAAAGGTCAGAGTTATAATCACAGGGAGAGGTTCTAATGACCTGGAGGCCAAAGGTCAGAGTTAGGATCACAGGGAGAGGTTCTAATGACCTGGAGGCCAAAGGTCAGAGTTATAATCACAGGGGGAGGTTCTAATGACCTGGAGGTTAAAGGTCAGAGTTATAATCACAGGGAGAGGTTCTAATGACCTGGAGGCCAAAAGTCAGAGTTAGGATCACAGGGAGAGGTTCTAATGACCTGGAGGTTAAAGGTCAGAGTTAGGATCACAGGGGGAGGTTCTAATGATCTGGAGGTTAAAGGTCAGAGTTAGAATCACAAGGGGAGGTTCTAATGACCTGGAGGTTAAAGATCAGAGTTAGGATCACAGGGGGAGGTTCTAATGACCTGGAGGTTAAAGGTCAGAGTTAGGATCACAGGGGGAGGTTCTAATGACCTGGAGGCCAAAGGTCAGAGTTAGAATCACAGGGAGAGGTTCTACTGACCTGGAGGTTAAAGGTCAGAGTTAGGATTACAGGGGGACCTTCTAATGACCTGGAGGTTAAAGGTCAGAGTTAGGATCACAGGGGGAGGTTCTAATGACCTGGAGGTTACAGAGGTTAAAAACAGTGGCCATTGTATTTCAGCCTTGCAGCCTTTAAGGAGTGATACAGGTGCCTTTGTTTGTTTGTTTGTTTGGAAAGCCTGTTTGACCCTCTCCCCCTCTCCCACCCTAGTCCTGAGCAGCGATCCGCCCCCCCACACCATCGACTCCTCCACCCAGACCTCCCACCCCACGCTGGCCGCCCAGCAGCCCCAGACAGTGACCATGCGTCGGGGTGCGGCGCGGCGTCGGCCCAGGCCCAGGCCCTCCTCCATGGTGGACCACCAGAGCTACCGCCACACCCAGCAGCTGATGAGGAGCTTCCTGGAGCAGCCAGCGGCACGGGGACTGGCCCCGGAGGTACAGGCCCTCATGGACAGCATCCGCAACGTCCTGCAGTCCGACCAGGAACACATGGAAGAGGTGTTCCGCTGTGCCACTTTCATAGACCAGGTACAGGGGGAGGGGCTTCATAGACCAGGTACAGGGGGAGGGGCTTCATAGACCAGGTACAGGGGGAGGGGCTTCATAGACCAGGTACAGGGGAGGAGGCTGATATGGAGAGAATGGTAATGAGACAGAACCATACCTTAAGTAGTTCTCCAGGTGACCTTTGACCCCTCCTCCATGCAGGTGATCACCGTATCAGAGACGGGCAGGTCGCCAGTCTCACCAGCCAATCAGCTGCCCTCTCAGCAGGACTCTTCCTCTTGGCGGACGCTGCCCCTCCCCCACAGGAAGCACCCTGGCCTGCTCCACCTTAAGAGCTGTGGGGACCTCAGCTCCTTCACGTGGGCGGAGCTACAGCCCCTGGAACGCCGGGGGACGGGGTCACGGGCGGGGTCACGGGCGGGGTCACGGGCGGGGTCGCGGGCGGGGTCGCGGGCGGATCATCATGAGCGACCCCACAGTCTCATAGGGGTGTGCAGGGAGACGGTGCTCTGAGGACACTCCCATGTTGACCACTAAACACCCCCCCAGTCAGTGACAGAATGGTACGGCCCGTGAACGCCCACTGAGTGCCTACTTGTGGAGAGAGAGGGGACTGCTGTTACTCAAATAGACTCACCAAAGACTGCAAATGGCGGCCTTTATAAAAGACGGTGTGTGTGTGTGTGTGTGTGTGTGTGTGATGTGTGTGTGATTCTGTAACATCTTTTTTATTTGTGCTTGGCTAATTCTATTAATGTGTTTTTTATGTGGGTTATTTGATGAGAGATTTTATTTGACAGTTTTGTAGCCTACATAACTATGGTGAGCCTCGAAAATGTTATGTTTTAAAAAAGGTATAATTTTTAAATCTGTGTGTGATTAAGTCGCATGAGCCCAGGCCTTATACTAGCTACTAAAGGGTTAATTCAGGAGTAGTTTAAACTCTCTTAATGGGACAGTTCACATACATAACATTTTTCTTGCTGTGAAATTGAAGGGCTGAAAACATTCAAGTGTCTAATTGAAAAGAATGAAATACTGTAGTTTGGTTTGGGGATGACTGCCTTTGCTGCTTCTAATCAGACTGCTTTGTAATAACAGGGACAAAGGAGTGAACTGTGCCTTTAAGGCAGACCTGCTGCCATAGAGATAGGATACTGTGATCTATCTCTATGCCTGCTGCACTGAACGCACACTGTCCATGTGCACGCCTCTGGCCTGTCATGGTTGTCATGGTTTCACCTTTGGTGCCTTTATTTACAAAGTCATGACCTTTAACCTCTTGCCCCTGACCCGGTATTTTCATTCGCTGTCAGGGTTTTGTTTTCAAACATATTTATGTTTATAGAATGATGTACAGAATAAATAAAGCTTCTTAAAGTAAACAAGAGGCTTAAGAGACTGTTTCCATGACAACGTCTCAGATTTTTTCCAATTTGGTCGTTTTAACTTTATATATCATAATGTCACGCATTTCTTCAAGTAAAGACAATTCAGCTCCTGCAAGTAGTTTATTGTGGAATATACAGTTCCAGACCTCACAGCTCAACAGCTTCAATAGTCACAGAAAAAGTTAGCCAATAAATTAACATTGCTTTACAGAAATTGTACTTGACTTGCTCTGTTTTTGTTTTTTTAAATCTCAGGACACGTGGAAAAAAACAGGTGTGTTAACTTGTTACATTCAAAAGGAGTGCGTTATAAACACTAGTAAGACTTTCCCCCTCCATCTCTCCAATCTCGGGTCAGTCATCTCAGCGTCGGAAATTTTAAATATCACACACACACACACACACACACACACACACACAGAGGCGCCAAGTACAGGGGGGCTGTAGTATATTAGTAAACTGCAGTTGAAAACGATGCCTTCAGACTTTAGTTAAGTGGACGTTACTGACCAAGCCTGCCCTAAACTATTACTATGGTTACTAACTCCACCCCTTTATCGCATACCCACGTGAAAAGACGTTGACGTGATTTCTAAGGTAATACGCATGGAGTTGAGATGCACGGAATTGTACCGTTGTTTATTATGCGCTTTAGTGTTCAATTCCAAGACAGTCCCAAAATATTATTAAATTAAATACATAGGCTTACCCTTACATAATCATTTACATGAATTGCGTTTAATGCCTTTTATCAAATTTGAATATCTCCATCATTTTACTTTACCAGACCCCTGGTAAAAGTAAAACTCAGCATGCGCACACACACACACACACACACACACACACACACACACACACACACACACAAGCAAACGTATCTCAAAGCCTTGTGCTCTACCCAAATATGTACATACATTTTACACTATCAACTTATCTCACTACTTTTAATTTCAATCATAAATAACCTCTGCTTTCACATTGAATCTAATATTATGTATTGACGCTTTATATTGTCAATCCAAACCCAACACACGAGAGAGTCGTTAGAAGTATATACTTATATTATAACTCTATATATATCTATATGTATGTAGAATGGGTTTCCAATGGTTTTGGTTGAAGCATGGAGTATAAGCAGAGGTAATAGAGACAGGCCCGTCAGCCATACTCCAATCCAAAATGGCGCCTGTGTCATATACCTGGTCATGAGCTCCTCATCAGACAAAGGACCGTAGTAAAGAGTTATAAGGCCAACATGAGCTTTAGCTTTAGAGAACAGACAGACAGACAGAATAGAGAAGAGAAGGAGAGTCATCAAGGCTACAACATTCCACTGGAAACAAACGCTCTGATTGGCCAGGCTGCTACTGCAGCGGCCATGTCTGTAAACAACAGCTAGAGAGAGAGACGGACAGGAAGGGAAACCAAGGCTTTTCTAAAGGTCAGAGTTCATTCACGGAAGCATCTTGGAATGAGGTTCAGAAGGTTGAAGGTGAGAGGTTAAATGAGTTCTGACAGGCAGGGGGATTGAGGTCAAGGTCAAGGTCATTGTAACCGAGTTGAACTGTCATAACCCTGAAGAAGAAAGGGTCAAATAAGTCAGAAGAGAAGCCAGATCAACATCCAGAAGATCAATGGAGGACATATATGTCACATATGCCCTCCATACCAACTGTCAATCAAAAGAGTAGGGGCCTCAGTATCACATGGTACATGTAACATCACACATACATGTATCACATGGTGCATGTAACATCACATACATGTATCACATGGTACATGTAACATCACACATACATGTCAGTCTGGAGTATGTTACGGTATCACATGGTACATACATGTCAGAGTGTGTTAGGGTATCATATGGTACATACATGTCAGAGTGTGTTACGGTATCACATGGTACATACATGTCAGAGTGTGTTACGGTATCATATGGTACATACATGTCAGATTGTGTTATGGGTTTTACTGTTATCGTGTCACATTCTGATGGATTCCACATGCCTGTCCAAAGTACCTACAATGCATCACATTAAAACCAAATAAATAGAAATAGTTTTGAAA
>CM030185.1:17948891-17958891 GCA_017639675.1 Aplochiton taeniatus | reverse complement strand
CCCCTGACCCTAACCCTAACCCTGAACACACCATAGACTGGCCCCTGACCCTAACCCTGAACAGACTGTAGACTGACCCCTGACCCTAACCCTAACCCTGAACAGACTGTAGACTGACCCCTAACCCTAACCCTAACCCTGAACAGACTGTAGACACTCTCTAGACTCAGTCGAGACTCAGTCTTTCTCCCTCCCTCTCTCCCTCCCTCCCTCCCTCTCCCCCTCCCTCCCTCCCTCCCTCCCTCCCTCTCTCCCTCTCTCTCTCTCTCTCTCTCTCTCCCTCCCTCCCTCCCTCCCTCCCTCCCTCTCTCCCTCTCTCTCTCTCTCCCTCCCTCCCTCCCTCCCTGCCTCCCTATCTCCCTGCCTCCAGTACCTTGATGATGCTTTGGCAGGTGGACAGGGGTAGGCCCACCAGACTGGTGTTGTTGATGGACATGATCTGGTCTCCGATGTTCAGCCGGCCAGACTTCTCCGCCGGCCCAGCATGCATCATGTTGGCGATGATGACGGTGGGGAGGATGGAGCCCCAGCCGCTCTCTACAATGACCACGCCCAGGATCTCCCCCTTGGCCTTCTCCAGGAGGATCTGAGGGTTAGGGTCAGGGTTAGGGTTAGGATGAGGGTCAGCCGCTCTCTACAATGACCACGCCCAGGATCTCCCCCTTGGCCTTCTCCAGGAGGATCTGAGGGTTAGGGTCAGGGTCAGGGTTAGGGTTAGGATGAGGGTCAGCCGCTCTCTCCAATGACCACGCCCAGGATCTCCCCCTTCCTTCTCCAGGAGGATCTGACGGGGAGGGGGAGGGTTGGCAGTGTAGCGGTTAGGGTCAGGGTTAGGGTCAGGGTTAGGGTGATGGTGATGGTGAGGTTTGGGGTTAGGGTTAGCAGTGTAGCGGTTAGGGTCAGGGTTAGGGTGAGGGTGATGGTGAGGTTTGGGGTTAGTGTTAGCAGTGTAGCGGTTAGGGTCAGGGTTAGGGTGAGGGTGATGGTGAGGGTGAGGGTGACGGTCAGGGTTAGGGTTAGGGTGAGGGTCAGGGTCAGTGTAAGGGTTAGGGTTAGGGTTAGGGTCAGGGTTGGCAGTTTAGCTATCAGGGTCAGGGTCAGGGTTAGGATTAGCAGTGTAGCTATCAGGGTCAGGGTCAGAGTCAGTGTCAGGGTTAGTAGTGTAGCGGTCAGGGTTAGGATGAGGGTGAGGTTTAGGGTCAGAATGAGGGTTAGGGTCAGGGTGAGGGAGAGGGTTAGCTCTTGAAACAGACTCCCCCTTCCCAGTGTCTGCTGGTATAGTGTTTATAAGGCTGCTCTTACACACTGTCAGTTAACGTGTTACAGTACAACGTGTACACACAAACCTAGACCTTTAGGATATTTTATATAAACACAACAACTTTCCTGTAGGCCTACCTATACCTAAATAGTAAATATATTTATCGTATTCAATATTTGAACACATAAAGTATATTTGATTTATTTTATATACTTACTTATATGTTATCTTTGTGACCGATATATTTTAAAATCTTTTAAATGGATACATTTTTGGATATGTCTTTTGTGATTTGGATATGTCTTTTGTGATTTGGATATGTCTTTTGTGATTTGGATATGTCTTGTGTATTTTGAATGTGTGTTGCCGCTCACGTCTTGGCAGTTCTCGGACTTGGAGAAGTGGACGAGGTCGTCGTTGTACATGTCCTGAGTGTTGAGCAGGTCGCTGTACTCCCTCTGACTCAGGTCTTCTGGGTTGATGCCGTTCGCTCTCAGGAACTCCTGGTAGGCCACGCTGAAGGCCTGGCCGATGGACTGGGCTATTAACTGGGCCTACATAGAGACACACAGAGAATGGACCCGGCTATAAACTGGGCCTGAACACAGAGAATTGAAACAGGCTATTAACTGGACCTACATAGAGACACACAGAGAATTGAAACAGACTATTAACTGGACCTACAGAGAGACACACAGAGAATTGAAACAGGCTATTAACTGGGCCTTGATAGGGATACACAGATAATTGAAACAGGCTATTAACTGGACCTACATAGAGAGACACAGAGAATTGAAACAGGTTATTAACTGGGCCTTGATAGGGACAGACAGAGAATTGAAACAGGCTATTAACTGGGCCTTGATAGAGACACACAGAGAATTGAAACAGGCTATTAACTGGGCCTTGATAAGGACACAGAGAGAATTGAAACAGGCTATTAACTGGACCTACATAGAGGCACACAGAGAATTGAAACAGGTTATTAACTGGGCCTTGATAGAGACACACAGAGAATTGAAACAGGTTATTAACTGGGCCTTGATAGAGACACACAGAGAATTGAAACAGGCTATTAACTGGGCCTTGATAAGGACACACAGAGAATTGAAACAGGCTATTAACTGGGCCTTGATAGACACACTGATAAATGGACAAGTCTATTACCTGGGCCTGGATGCAAAGATGTAGGGGAAGAGAGAGACAGGCTATTGACCCCTTTAGTGTCTCATTACCGTTCAAACTCACCAGAAAGGAATCAAATGCATTAAAACATTAAGTCAAAAGATTTAACCTCGGGCTAGACATCAATGCAAAATACAACCTATGTGATGGACAGATAAAAGTCTGATTGAAAAAAAAAAAAAAAAAAAAATGGCACAGATTTGGTCAGTGATGTACAACCTAACTCATTCAACCAGCCAGGACTCGTCAACACACACACACACACACACACACACACACACACACACACACACACACACACACACATATACACATACACACACACACGCGCACGCACGCACACACGCACGCACACACATACACGCAGGTCAGGGTTCACTCACGTCCTCAGAGTCAAAGACGTGGCAGATCATCTTGTACTGTCTCTTGTCATCAGGGCTGGGTTCTGAAGCCTCCTGGTTTTCCTCAGGTGAGTCTGAGCGGGCCATGCGGCGGCGAGCCATCAGAACCACAACGTTCCCGATGTCAGCGATGTAGGAGATGGTCCTCAGAGGGTGGTCCATCATGGTCTCCTACAACACACACACACACACACACACATCAGAACCACAACGTTCCCGATGTCAGCGATGTAGGAGATGGTCCTCAGAGGGTGGTCCATCATGGTCTCCTACAACACACACACACACACACACACATCAGAACCACAACGTTCCCGATGTCAGCGATGTAGGAGATGGTCCTCAGAGGGTGGTCCATCATGGTCTCCTACAACACACACACACACACACACACACACACACACATCAGAACCACAACGTTCCCGATGTCAGCGATGTAGGAGATGGTCCTCAGAGGGTGGTCCATCATGGTCTCCTACAACACACACACACACACACACACACACACACACACACACACACACACACACACACACATAGCCCATCACACTGGACAGGATAAATAATAATAATTCAGATTTGAAGTATGAGAGACAGAGGAACCTGGGAGTCTGCGTTGAGAACTTTAATCCTCTGGGTGGAGATGAAGAGATCCACCTCTGTCATCAACTGGGACTCTCCCTCTGCAGCCTGTACACACACACACACACACACACACACACACACACACACACACACACACACACACACACACACACATACACACACACACACACACACACACACAGAGAGAGACATAAACACACAAACACAGATATTGGTGCAGAATCTTAA
Organism: Aplochiton taeniatus; assembly: GCA_017639675.1. NCBI lineage: Eukaryota > Metazoa > Chordata > Actinopteri > Galaxiiformes > Galaxiidae > Aplochiton > Aplochiton taeniatus. The sequence continues at coordinate 17,955,210 of CM030185.1, read as the reverse complement.
ACATGAATCTTGATCCTGAACATATGCCTCCTCTATAGTGTAGGGTTAGGGTTAGGGCTAGGTGAGGGTGACATCTCTTTGTCTAAACCGGCACATTTAGAGTTATACGTTTAGATATGCCTTTATCTTAAGTACTGATCCAATTAGAAACAGCTTTAGTGTTTAATACTACTATATTAAACTATACTTATATAACTGTCCCAGTTAAAAATTGTGAGCACAAAGTTATTTGGTTTTAAAACCTCAGCATTTTTAACCCCAGGAGGAAAGTAATACTAGTTTAAATGGTTGCCATGGCGACGGGATGAGTTGTTAAGACTTCCAATCAAATGATGGTGGTAGCACAGCGAGCTAATAGATTACCATGACAACACAATAGAAAACACTTCTTTAGTACACAAACACACCCAAACTGTGCCTCAGAGTATTGTTAACATCCACAACACCAGGTTAAAGGTCAACAAACATATCAGCACAACCTCATGGAATCACAGAGAGAAAACTACAACAACCACAACACCCGTCCGCCTACGGCAGCCATTTTCTACATCCAGCATAAATCCATTTCTCTTCAGTTCTACTGGTTGATATTGTCCTGCTTTATTTAGACGGTATCTAGTTTGGTGATCTAGTATCCCATAATTAACATGATGACATGCTGTGTGAGGTGATAGTTTGGTGATCTAGTATCCCATAATTAACATGATAACATGCTGTGTGAGGTGATAGTTTGGTGATCTAGAATCCCATAGTTACCATGGTGACATGCTGTGTGAGGTGATAGTTTGGTGATCTAGAATCCCATAGGTACCATGGTGACATGCTGTGTGAGGTGATAGTTTGGTGATCTAGTATCCCATAGTTACCATGGTGACATGCTGTGTGAGGTGATAGTTTGGTGATCTAGTATCCCATAGTTACCATGGTGATGGAAAGACGAGGAAGACCTTCGTGCAAAGAGAAAGAAAGAAAAGAGAGAGAGAAAGAAAGAAAAGAGAGAAAGAAAAGAGGGAGAGAAAGAAAGAAAAGAGAGAGAGAAAGAAAGAAAAGAGAGAGAGAAAGAAAGAAAATAGAGAGAAAGAAAGAAAAGAGAGAGAGAAAGGGACAGCCGAGGAAGGAGGAGGAGGAAGAAGAGGAGGAGGAAGGAGGAGGAAGAGGAGGAGGAGGAAGAAGAGGAAGAGGAGGAAGAGGAGGAGGAGGAAGAGGAGGAGGAGGAGGTACTGCACCTTCTTGCGGTTCTGTGCTACTTTCTGGGCCGACTGCCAATCAGGACAGGCATGGAATAAACAGAAATGGATTAGAGCAAGCAGGATGTGTGTGTGTGTGTGTGTGTGTGTGTGTGTGTGTGTGTGTGTGTAGGGCAGCTCTGATTAGAGACCTATCCTTCCTGTCTGCTCCTCTGGAGTGCTGGTCTCCATGGAAACAAACCCTGGTACATAAGCCGGTTCTATGGACCCACAGACTTCTGGGAGCCCAGCTCCGTCCAGGACATACTTCAATAAACAGTCAAAGGGAGTCTTGGTCGGACTGTGGGGTAATGCCCTGTATCCTCCAGCAGGGGGCAGCATTGGCCTCTTTCTTGCTCAGACCCTGGTGGTCCTTGTTGTGTTGTCACCATGGAGGGACCTCTCCAGCTCTAAGAGGACAGTCTAATGCTGTGAGCTGTGTTTCCCTCTGAAGACGGCTGGAGGGCCGCATTGGGAACCCTCTTTCTTCCTGTTTCCAACACGACATGATCATTACTTCCCTTCTCCTCCAGAATCCATTATCAAATCTAATAACCTGCTGGACAGTGTTTGTCCAAGCACTTTCTTTCTACCAGATTTGTACTCGGTAATTGCTTTTTGAAACCGCCGGAGATGGGGGTGCTGTGACAGAGTAATGAATTATACGAAGAAAAAAAACAAGTGTGTGTGTCCGTGTGTGTGCGTGTGTATGTGCTGTTATTGTGTGTGTGTGTGTGTGTGTGTGTGTGTGTGTGTGTGTGTGTGCGGCCGTGGATGAACGTGTGTGTGTGTGTGTGGGCGTGTTTGTGAGTGTGTGAGTTCTCCAGAGGCCAGGAGCCCTCAAAGCATTTCTAGCTTGCTAGCTAAAAAATGCTGAGTCACAGCATCTTATGAGCTGTGGCTGGGCAAGTCAAGGAGAAAGGAGGGGGGGGGGGGGGTGATGCAACCAGGAAGATGACAGGAAGCCCCCAGTCATGTGACAGGAAGTGAGTGAGAGGGAGTGGCATAGTCAAAGATAAGCAGTCCATTCAGGGAATGATAAGCTGATTGGTCCTGACTTTTCTTGGTTCATATGATGTCACACACTGTAATATTTATATAGTACCTATATAAAGAACCTACTTAAAGGAAATGAATCATTAGTAGTGCAAAACAACGCCAGCTAATACACATTAGCATGCGACTGGGTTATAATCCTTGTAACTGGGTTATAATCCTTGTAACTGGGTTATAATCCTTGTAACTGGGTTATAATCCTTGTAACTGGGTTATAATCCTTGTAACTGGGTTATAATCCTTGTGTCTCTTATAACCCTTACAGATCCTTCATTACAACATACATCACGATCTGGTCTAGTCGTTATAACCCTTACATAAGGAGCAATGCTAGCAATAGTGACAAGGCTATAAAATACTAAAAGCATCAAATTATATGATTAATATTAGTCTTTGTTTCTGATCCAACAGAAGTGACGCTTGGTGAACACTTACTAAATCTCCTGGTCAGTATATAGAGACCCAGGGTCAAGTGTGTGTGTGTTCAAATGTGTTCTTAATAAGGTGTGTGTGTGTGTGTGTGTGTGTGTGTGTGTGTGTGTGTATGTGTATGTGTGTGTGTCTGTGTGTATGTGTGTGTGCGCGTATGTATGTGTGTGTGTGTCTGTGTGTGTATGTGTGTGTGTCTGTGTGTGTCTGTGTGTGCATATGTATGTGTGTGTGTGTGTGTCTGTGTGTGTATGTGTGTGTGTGTGTGTGTGTGTGTGTGTGCGTGCGTGTGTGTGTGTGTGTGTGTGTGTGGACACCTTGATGCGGCTGACGGCTTCCTGTGCCTGCATCATGCGGACGTTTTTTGAGGGCGTCTTGTCAGACAGCAGCTGGGTGGAGCCAAGGTAGTTAGCAGCAAAGATGATGCCGTCAATCAGGTCCTCAGGGTCACATGGTCCGGGTACTATAAGGTGGGGGGAGGGGAAATAATAGTGCATTATAATATGGATTATAGTATAGGTTAATAATGATCACCAACATTCAACAAAGGTTTAAAATAACTAAGGATTATAGTATAGGTTAATAATGATCACCAACATTCAACAAAGGTTTAAAATAACTAAGGATTATAATATAGGTTTTTAATAATAAGGATTATAATACAGGTTCTTAATAATAAGGATTATAATATAGGTTCTTAATAATAAGGATTATATTCAATTCAAACTTTATTCCAGACTCACAACAGGGTCCATAGCAAAAAGAAAATAATAATAATAGAAAAAAAATGAGAAATAAAAGATAAAACTACAAGTAATTCAAATATATTACAGGTTCATAATAATAAGAATTATAATATAGGTTAATAATGACCACTAACCTTCATCAAAGGTTTATAATAACTAAGGATTATAATACAAGTTTATAATGATCACTAACCTTCATCAAAGGTTTATAAAAACTAAGGATTATAATATAGGTTTATAATGATCACTAACCTTCATCAAAGGTTTATAAAATCTAAGGATTACAATGTAGATATATATATATATTAATTTTAGATAATGACCACTAACCTTCATCAAAGGTTTATAAAAACGAAGGATTATAATGTAGATATATATATATATTAATTTTAGATAATGACCCCTAACCTTCATCAAAGGTTTATAAAAACTAAGGATTATAATGTAGATATATATATATATTAATTTTAGATAATGACCACTAACCTTCTACGTAGGTTTATAATACCTAAAGATTATAATGTATATATATATATATATATATATATATATATATATATATATATATATATATATATATATATATATATATATATATAAAATTTTGATAATGACCACTAACCTTCTACGTAGGTTTATAATACCTAAAGATTATAATGTATATATATATATATATATATATATATATATATATATATATATATATATATATAACATTTAGATAATGACCACTAACCTTCTACGTAGGTTGGGAAGGAGGACAGACTTCTTCTGGTCTGGAGACAGAGACAGACAGGGTTTAGATGAATGGCTGAGTAAGGATGAAAACAGAGGAACGTGAATCTGGTCTACAGAGCCAGTACCTCCTTAGTGGAAGGTTAGGGTTAGGGTTGGGGTCGGGATGGGGGTTGGGGTTAGGGTTAGGGTTAGGGTTGGGGTTGGGGTTGGGGTGGGGTTGGGGTTGGGGTCGGGGTCGGGATGGGGGTTGGGGTTAGGATTAGGGTTAGGGTTAGGGTTAGGGTCGTACCTCCTTAGTGGAGGGTTAGGGTTAGGGTTGGGGTTGGGGTTGGGGTTGGGGTGGGGTTGGGGTTGGGGTGGGGGTGGGGTTAGGGTTAGGGTTAGGGTTAGGGTTAAGGTCGTACCTCCTTAGTGGAGGGTTAGGGTTAGGGTTGGGGTTGGGTTTAGGGTTAGGGTTAGGGTCGTACCTCCTTAGTGGAGGGGGTTAGGGTTAGGGTTAGGGTCGTACCTCCTTAGTGGAGGGTTAGGGTTAGGGTTAGGGTTGGGGTTAGGGTTAGGGTTAGGGTCGTACCTCCTTAGTGGAGGGTTAGGGTTAGGGTTGGGGTTAGAGTTAGGGTTAGGATCGTACCTCCTTAGTGGAGGGTTAGGGTTAGGGTTGGGGTTAGGGTTAGGGTTAGGGTCGTACCTCCTTAGTGGAGGGTTAGGGTTAGGGTTAGGGTTGGGGTTAGGGTTAGGGTTAGGGTCGTACCTCCTTAGTGGAGGGTTAGGGTTAGGGTTAGGGTCGTACCTCCTTAGTGGAGGGGGAGCCCGCGCTGTCAGCCTGCAGGAGGTGTCGACTAGACTCCGCCCCCTGGGGAGAGGTAGAGTCTGAACCTGGAGACTGGAGAGAGAGAGAAGGAGGAGAGGAGGGTTAAGAGGAGGACAAGGGAGGGTTAGGAAGAGAGAGAGGAGGGTTAGGAGGAGAGAGAGGAGGGTTAGGAGGAGAGAGAGGAGGGTTAGGAGGAGAGAGAGGAGGGTTAGGAGGGAGGGGAGGAGAGTTAGGAGGAGAGGAACATTAAATACAGCAGCTCTTGGATAAGACACACACACACACACACACACGTTGCCATTCCAAAATTGCTGCCCTGGTGTTCACCAGAGTGGTAACCTATATTACAGTCAGCTTGTTCTCACTAGCCACTCTGAAAAACACACTAACAGCTGTCTGACAGCGCTGAACATTTTACTGGAAATGTGACCTACAGTAATAGGCTTTAAAGGGCAGATCTGGCAACCCAAGTCGTGATGCATACTGATGACCAAGGAGCTAAACAGGCAACCCAAAGCTATGCGAGTGCACTCAAAGCTCCATTCAAGCAAAGACACCTCCTACAAAGACAAAGGTTAGAATGGAGGCAATTTGAAACAACATGACCCAGTAAAGTGCAACCTCATGAACTCGGTTTACTTAAAAGATTCAAGGTTTAGGAAAACAAAGCTCCATTCAAGCAGATACACCTCCTACAAAGACAAAGGTTAGATTCAAGGTTTAGGAAAACAAAGCTCCCGCCATTAAACCATGACCCATAGGCCTTTCAGAACACACCAATCAAACTCAGACTGTCTGTCCCCTGTCCTGACCAATCAAACTCAGACTGTCTGTCCTCTGTCCTGGACAATCAAACAGTGCAGGGGTCATTCAGACGGCCTGTCCTCTGTCCTGACCTCGTCCTCATGAGGGCATGTCTCCATCTGTCCCTCTGTCTTCCTCTGGGTCTCCTCACTCTCCAGTCTCTCCACTTGGTACATCCAGTAGTTCTCCATCCAATTGGGCTTAGCTCTGTGTGTCTGGTCCTAGCTCTACGACCACTCTCTCTCTAAATATACACTATTACTGGTACTAGCTCTACGACCTCTCTCTCTCTACACACACACTGTTACTGGTCCTAGTTCTACGACCACTTTCTCTACACACACACAAAGGGTGTGGCTGGTATTAGCTCAACACAAACTCCCTGAATGCTAAACACAGATACACACACTGTCCTGGATCCAATGATGTAAAAACACTACCAACTGACTGCAGAGTGAGCAGCTTAGTGTCTGTGTTCCTACACACACACACACACACACACACACACTCTG
>CM030185.1:17941391-17943891 GCA_017639675.1 Aplochiton taeniatus | reverse complement strand
TTTCTTTCTCACCTCATTGCTCTCCACTGTTGTTCTCTCTAATCAGTGAGGCATGGAGGAAAGAGTGACACACACACACACACACACACACACACACATAGACCTATGTAGCGTTATGTGCTGCCATCTTGTGGTGGGTGCACTCACGTCGCCCCCTAGTGGAGGTGGCAGGTCACAGCATTCAGCAGTGGGACTCAGATCTGTTCTCATCACCCAGATAGGCTCCTTGGGTTCATCGGGAGTGTAGGGCGACCTCACCGTCCTCGTCTTCACCTGGGGGGGAAACACACACACACACACACACACACACACACACACACACACACACACACACACACACACACACACACACACACACACACACGCGCACAAGAGGACAAGTTACAGCGATAATTTTTTTCACTCACCAGCAGTTTAGTTGGCTCCAGATGGTTGACAAGCCACTTTAAAACTGAGATGCGGATTAAATTTAAAATAATGATTTGATAATAAATCTCAGACAGGTTCTCTGTCTTTTTCTGCTGAGGAGAATACAAAGTCCATGGGAGAGCTAAGCATGACCAATTAGTCAGCTGCCTAATTTAAATCAAGCCACATGGGTTTCTATAGCCCATTTCATACAAATAGGGAATTCAATGTGCTTTACATAAGGCAAGCAGAAACATACAAATCAAGAAATAAAATAATAAGAATGAAATAAAAATCAATATAAGAAAGAGAAATAAAAATGCTAAGAAGGAACAATATAGCAAAAATACTATGGAGCGCATAAACGTTTTAAATCTGTAATTTAAGTAGTCAGGTTTAGAGTGAGTCTCTAAACACTGCTGACAAGTGTTGTTGTCTAGGTAACCGTGGTCATTTGTATGAGACTGCTACTATGTATACAAACTTAGTAACTAACATGGTTTAAACGTTGGTAACCAATAGTAGAAGCTGTTTCCTATCCTGACTCCACGGTTTACTGCAAGAACATTTCTATTTTCCCATTGTGTGAAATGTTCTCTACACTGGTGAACAATCACCATCAGACCCAGCTCCTCTATATATTCACGTTCTCCATGGTGAACCATCAGACCCACCTCCTCTATATATTAATGTTCTCCATGGTGAACCATCAGACCCACCTCCTCTATATATTCACGTTCTCCATGGTGAACCATCAGACCCACCTCCTCTATATATTCACGTTCTCCATGGTGAACCATCAGACCCACCTCCTCTATATATTCACGTTCTCCATGGTGAACCATCAGACCCACCTCCTCTATATATTCACGTTCTCCATGGTGAACCATCAGACCCACCTCCTCTATATATTCACGTTCTCCATGGTGAACCATCAGACCCACCTCCTCTATATATTAATGTTCTCCATGGTGAACCATCAGACCCACCTCCTCTATATATTCACGTTCTCCATGGTGAACCATCAGACCCACCTCCTCTATATATTCATGTTCTCCATGGTGAACCATCAGACCCACCTCCTCTATGGCCTCCTTGATGTCCTTGATGGCCAGAGAGATGGCGTCTCTCTTCTGAAGGCTGCTCCTCCCTTCTCCTTCGCTCTCTACCCCTCCCCCTCCTCCTCCTCCTCCCAGCTCTCCCCCTAGATCTTGTGAAGGTATGCAGGCTTCAGGCTCTGGCCCCTGTCCTCCCTCCTCCTCCCATCCTCCTCCTCCTCCTCCTCCTCCTCCCTCTCTCTCCTGGTCGAGGTCTTGGTGGAGACCCTGGGAGGTCAGGTTCTCCGTGGCCTCCGTTGCCATGGTGTCCTCGTCGGGGTCACAGCTGTCTGCACGCGGGTACGGGGCAAACTCCGCCTCCTTCTCGGGGCTGTCTGATTCGCCGTCGGACCGCTCGTCGTAGTGGTGCAGACGCGACCCCACAGCTTCCTGCTGACGATGCTCACTGCTCTCACTCTGGTCCTCAAAGAGAACAAACTCCGCCCTCTTCTGCTGGAGGGACTCGCAGCTCTTGTCAGGCCCCGCCCCTTCTGCGGCTACTGCAGCAGGCGATTGGCCGATCTCCTCGTAGACGTGCTCTGATAGGGCGTCGTCCTCGTACGGTTGGGAGTATGCCTCGTCCTCCAGCCCGACCTCCGACCCCTCTAAGCCCCGCCCCGTGTGGTAGCCGTAGTTACAGTATCCAGGGTTCAGGGTCTCCTCCCCTCGGCTGTGGGGGCGTTGGGTTTCAGGCAGGGGGTCCCTGGGGAGGGGCGGGGGCTGTGGAGGGAGCTGCTGCTCAGCCTCAGCACTCTCTGTGTATCCCTCCGCCTCGGGCCGCAGTGGAACCCCGTAGGTCCCGCCCTCCTCCTCCTCCTCCTCCTCCTCCTCCTCCTCCTCCTCCTCTTCCTCCTCTGCCTCGCCCTCCGGTTGGCCCTCGGCCTCCAGCGTGGCGGCCATGACGGCGTCGTCTCCCTCGGCTCGGTCCGTGTGGGCATGGAAACCGCTCTCCGTGCTTGCGGAGCGGGCCAGCGCCGAGTCATCCCGCTCCCTCT
>CM030185.1:17816391-17928891 GCA_017639675.1 Aplochiton taeniatus | reverse complement strand
CCCCCCCCCCCCCCCCCCTTCCTATCACCCTCTCTCCAGCACCATGACAGGAGTGAGAACACTGCCACCATTACCAGCCAGAACAAATCACCAAGACAACACCTAAAGAAAAACAGATTCAAACATGGCCGTGAAGAAAGGCTTCAAAATAGCCGTCAGACTGAACCTCATATATAGAAGCAATGTGACATGTTCCATTTATAGAAGCAATGTGACATGTTATATTTATTTAGAGCTCAGACTTCAGAAGGAAGAACCAGTGTTACACTACACACACACACACACACACACACACACACACAGGAAGAACCAATGTTACACGCTGAACAGGACCCAGCAGACTGTTCACCTCCGTATCCATGGTAACGGCCGTCCGCCACATCCCCGACAGCCGTAGATCCATTGACCTGCTGGGTCAACACACACACACACACACACACATACACTAGACACACACACACACACAAGGTACGCATACACTACACACACACACACACACTACAGACACACAAATGCACACACACACTACATGTACACTACACACACACACACACACTACAAACACACACACTACAGGTACATTACAGACACACACACTACACACACACATACACTAGACACACACACACACACATACAGCCACAGTACGCATACACTACAGACACACACACTACACACACACATACACTCACAACCTATAGAAAACACACACACACTAGACACACACACTACACATACACCCACAGTACGCATATACTACGCCCACACACACAGCCCAATTTGGCTTGCGAAGGTATCCATAGTAACTGATTCTGCCAACCCTGAATGTCATGTCCCTCTGAGTCTCACCCCCACCCCCTCACCGCCCACCCCAACCTCACCCTCACCCCCCCCCCCACCAGACCCACTCTAAAGAACCAGCTCACTATAGGACCAGACCCACTCTAAAGAACCAGCTCACTATAGGACCAGACCCACTCTAAAGAACCAGCTCACTATAGGGCCAGACCCACTCTAAAGAACCAGCTCACTATAGGACCAGACCCACTAAAGAACCAGCTCACTATAGGACCAGACCCACTCTAAAGAACCAGCTCACTATAGGACCAGACCCACTCTAAAGAACCAGCTCACTATAGGACCAGACCCACTCTAAAGAACCAGCTCACTATAGGACCAGACCCACTCTAAAGAACCAGCTCACTATAGGACCAGACCCACTCTAAAGAACCAGCTCACTATAGGACCAGACCCACTCTAAAGAACCAGCTCACTATAGGACCAGACCCACTCTAAAGAACCAGCTCACTATAGGACCAGACCCACTCTAAAGAACCAGCTCACTATAGAACCAGACCCACTCTAAAGAACCAGCTCACTATAGGACCAGACCCACTCTAAAGAACCAGCTCACTAAAGGACCAGACCCACTCTATGCCACTACTGCATAGCAACCCAAATAGTCTAATAGTCTATAAAAACCTAGATTAGCTTATTGTTTTAGCACGCCAGCCTGCCTTGCTCAGAGGAAATGGGGCAGAGAGTGATGCTGAACCTCCAGTCTTCCTGGCCCCAGGGAACCACAGCCAGGGGGTTCCAGGTTTGAATCCCAGACTGAAAAGGGGACTATAAAGCAGCCACGTGGAGGCCAGGGTTCCTTTGGGTCTGAATCCTGTTAGTCCTCACATCCTCACCACACTGCAGAGGGAAGCCAGCTCCTGAATTAGGCTTTCCACCATAAAATACAAGGGCAGGATGAAGGAAGCTCGATCCTATTAACGCCAGCCCTGGATAAGCTGGGCTTCACACACAATCCACATCTCAATATAAAAGGCATTCATTAAGACTGCATATAAGCCAATTGGATGCATCTCAGTTCATATATAAAAAAAGAATGATATGTTCCCTATTATAGGATGCATTCTCCACTAGTGAGCTAAGCAGGGAATCACCTTTCCTATGTGTTAGCTAGGAGGAGGAGCAGGAGGATGAGAAGGAGGAGGAGGATGAGGGGGTGCAGGAGGAGGAGGATGAGGATGAGGAGGAGGAGGGGGGGCAGGAAGATGAGGAGGAGCAGGAGGATAAAGAGGAGCAGGAGGATGAGGGCGAGGAGATGCAGGAGGATGAGGGGGAGGAGGAGGATGACGGGGAAGATGAGGGGGAGGATGAGGGCGAGGAGATGCAGGAGGATGAGGGGGAGCAGGAAGATGAGGAGGCGCAAGAGGTGAAGGAGGACGGGAGGGGAGGAGGTGAAGGAGGACAGGAGGGGAGGAGGTGAAGGAGGAGGGGGAGGGGAGGAGGTGAAGGAGGACAGGAGGGGAGGAGGTGAAGGAGGAGGGGGAGGGGAGGAGGTGAAGGACGACGGGAGGGGAGGGGAGGGGAGGAGGTGAAGGAGGAGGGGGAGGGGAGGGGAGGGGAGGGGAGGAGGTGAAGGAGGAGGGGAGGGGAGGAGGTGAAGCTGCTAACCTAACTTATACATACTACAAACAAACTTACAGTAACATATGCTGCTACCCCTAGCAATACATTGTAGACTATACATTTCTGCATATATATATGCATATATATAATTTTATTGGCCATCTTTTAGCTTTAGAATATATGTCTTATCTGTGTTTTGAATGTGCACTTTACATGTTTACCGCAAGAGTGTGGGAAACCTCTTTTCGATTCCTTTGTATGTCTCGACATGTGAAGAAATTGACAATAAAGCTACTTTGAATGGAAGGGTGGAGGGGATAGGGGAAAAAGTAGATGGAATTAAAAAATTAATTAAGGAGGAGGGGAGGGGAGGGGAGGGGAGGAGAGGGGAGGGGAGGGGAGGGGAGGAGAGGAGGTGAAGGTGGAGGGGAGGGGAGGGGAGGAGAGGGGATGAGGTGAAGGAGGAGGGGAGGGGACGAGGAGGTGCAGGTGCAGGTAGGCATGGTGTCCATCACTCCTTGTGTGTCTTCAACACCTTGATATTAGAGTATCACCATAAGAAAACGTTATGAACTGTCCTATGAGCTGGGAGCTGTTGTGACCAGTAGCTGCTGGTTCTGCTGGGGGTTGTAGTTTTAGTAGAACAGTCGATCAGGGATAACAGAGGCATTGATCAGCTTGCGGGCTGAAGAGCACTATTTGGCGTGTTCGGTGGTCACGTCATTGATCAGCTGTTAGGATGTAGAGCACTAAGTGGCACAAACAGCGAGCGTCTCTCCTCTCTCCCTGTCCCGGTGGACGGAAGGGCAGCTGTGGCGCTGACAATCCCCCTCTCTCCTTCTCTAAATCCCAGGAGCTGGCGAGCCCTGATGAATGCTCAGTTGTTACTGAGAGCAGGAGGCGAACAGGAGCTCAGCTCGACGGGGTCGATAGAGACCAGTGGGAAGGCACTGGTTAGCGAACACACGCACAACTGTGACCACCCCAGCATCTGCACCTCGCTGCTGCCTTTTCTAACGCTGGTTCCTTACTTGATGCGCCAAGGTAATGAACGGGGAGGGGCTCAGATATTACCCCAGAAACACCTAACCCCCCTTTCCGCTGCCGACAAGCACCATCTCGAGTTGTTGTTTCCCTCCCTGGAAACACAACTCAATTGCATAGAGTTTAGCAACAAATAATAATATATTACCTGAACTGACACTGTTATAATGTTCTTTCTTTGAGTGAGTGATTATTTATTTTTTCTCCCCACGGTGTGAACTGGGTCAATTGTAACTGGTGGGCCTCTCTGACTGCGGGCCGTTTCATTCATGTCAACAAAGTGGGCGGTCGCGCCTCAGTCTCTTTGAAAAGCACAGATACGATGTGGCGCCGCCGCGTTTCCGTTTGCCTTCATATTTTGCAACACAGTATCAACAACTCAAACGAGATCCCTGAATCTTTTCCATGATCTCTCCCTCAGTAGAGCGGTGCCCGAACCGACCAGAAAACCTTCCTGCAGCTCCGGACGAAACAACAAAAAAACACACAAGCACGAAAGGAGTATTTGGCAGCTTGTCGCACGCACTAGCGACATCGAGGCACTGGGCAGCAGCTGGTAGTGCAAAGAAATATTAAGACAACTCTGAATACACAGTTTGGTCTCACCTGTGTTTTAACAACGATGTCTCCTCAAGCTGGTGGTCCCTTCCACTCCTTGTGAATCCACCATCTTCCCTGCCTCGCTCTCTCTCTCCCTCACACACACACACACCCACACACACACACACCCGGCTTGGTTCGGCAGCTGTCGGTCTGTGCAATAGACACGCAGCCTCCGCAACCAGACCAGCCCCGCCTATAGCAGCGGAGACCGTCACATCAGATGGGATTACTAACAATGGCACACACAAAAAAGCATCATCTCTAAATAGGAGTATTGTATGCAACTGGGTACTGAGTCTCAATTGTCTAAATATTTTGTTGTTTATTACGGAGTTGTTCGGAACCCCCCTGCATCAACTACGTTGAACATATAACAATGGACCCTTTTTCTTATGTGTAAAATCCGGTTATTGAGGTAGTTCTTAATGTTTCAGTCGTTGCGTCCACCAGTATAGGGTTTCAGAAATAGCTTCCCTCGTTATCATGTGATAATTCAGTATTTTATCAAAAGTATAGTTTATATATGTTATTCATCAATCATCAGGTAAAGACGTTAAACATGCATGCATTTGACCTGTAGCAACATATAACGCGTAAAACAGTAAGGCATTATTTCTATGAAAGGGTAAAAATAATGTGTATTAGGGAGACAGAGAACAAAACCACCAATATATATCCCAGATTAGCTTTATTTAGCTTGATAAGCAGCTGACAAAACCAGTAAAAGTGAATAGTATTACTCTATAAATAAATACAAAATCAACCATCTCTTGAGATGCTATAGGCAATATTAACACTGGGCACACCTTCCCACTAAGATAATTGAGCAATAAATTAGACAAAAGTGAAAATCAAAAGATAAACCTGCCAAAAAGTCCCAAGAGGCTACATTAAAAGCTCCGCTGACCCTTAGTAAAGAACATTGCTGCATAGATGTAGAATTGTCCCATTTCTAAGTTTCAGGTCTGCAGGCTATAGTGTTACAATATAACCTTGCATCAGCCGCGTGGTGGAGTGGATCCTCTTCTCCAGGCCCGTGTTCCTGTCCCACTCCCAGGTGACACACGCACACGCACACGCACACGCACACGCACACACACACACTTGCATGGCTAATACCAGATATGTTTGCATCCAATCATCCAATGGAGTTGATACCCAATGAAAGAACAAAACACAGAAACCTGCAAACCAATCGTAATAACTTAAGACCCACGGTTTCCATGGAGACGCGATGCTGTGAGATGTTACAAACAGTTGTGACTAAAACCATATAATACACAAGCCTGTATTCCTAAATAATAATAATAATAATAATAATAATAATAAATAAACGCACTCTAACTTTGAGGTACGGAATGGAAGCTCTCGTATAATGTTGAATGAACGCCAAATGAAATAAGCCTCAGAGTGTATTTAGTCTGTCGGGGGGGGGGGGGGGGGTCCTGTGGTTCTGTATCAGACTGTGTGTGTGTGGGCGGGAGGTCCAGTGGTTCTGTATCAGACTGTGGGTTTGTGTGTGTGTGTGTGTGTGTGGGGGGGTCCAGTGGTTCTGGATCAGACTGTGGGTTTGTGTGTGTGTGTGTGTGTGTGTGTGTGTGTGTGGGGGGGGGGGGGGGGGGGCCAGTGATCCTGGATCAGACTGTGGGTGTGTGTGTATGTGGGGATGTGTGGTGGGGAGTCCACTGTGGTTCTGGATTAGTCTGGGCTGGGCATTAGGAGTGCTCTGTTGAAGTTGCCATGGTAGAGTGTGTAATAGACAGTCTTCTTGATTCAGCAACTCTGACATTTCAGATTATTTAAGATAGGAGGACATTTCCAAAGTGTTGTTTTTTCCCATGCAGATTAATATCTGGAGGGAGAATCATTTGATAATCTAAATTTATCTGTGATTATTTCTAATTTGCCAGCGCTGCATGTCAACCACACATGAGAAAATTAATAATTTCATGATCTTCCAGGAGTGGATTTAAAATGCAGCTAATCCCCAGCCTGCCCCTGGCTGTGTTGGAGGAGAAGGGCTACAGCCATGGCCTCTTTCATCTGGGCTGGAACGCAACGCAAAGAGGAGCTGAAATGTGGATCCAATCGCCTCCACTAAAGTCTGTTCCCTCGCTGCTCCCTGGTGGTGAGTTTGAGACCTGCAAGACGCGCAGTCCTCCACTCAGAACAGCAGGCTGTGTGCGATATGATCATTATAATCTAACCTAGGAGCCTCAGCCAACATTATAGCCAGGTGAATCTTACGGAAATAAGTACCCTTGTGTATGAGTATGCGTTAGATATAGGCTAGATATGTTTTACATACCAGGATGTGACTGTACAAGATAGTAGTGTGAAAACCAGCAAAGTGAGTGAAGTAAAAACACACCCACCTCCTCAAACAAGTATATCATTATTGGTAACAGAGACCTAAAATGTGGTTTCACATGTGTATATATCTCATCATTTGATGAAGTAGTACCCTGATGTTATGATTTATGAAAACCAAAGCCAGTATATCATAACTCTCACTGAGGCACCCCATTGTTCTGGTCTGACAAACTCAAACCTCTCCGTAACGTTTCCACATAATAGAGCATACCTTCCCTGTAACTAATAAGGCTTCCATAGCAGCCTAATATCTTAACCCACGTCTCTGGAGGTCAGCTGACGGCCGTCCGATCAGTCCACTAGCGTTATTTCCTGGAATCAAACACAGACCGCTTGGCTGAGGAGGAAATCTGGAGCAACTCCTACACACAGCCGGGTGTCCACACACTGTTATGATCCTCAATGATTTAGATGGCTAATCGTTGCTTTTGAACGTAGTATTGATGGAAAAAGCAACGTTTGTTATATTTATGTATATATGTATAGATATATGGCTACCAGGTCCAAAACATAGCAGGAGAAAAAGAGAGAAAATAAGACTATTTCCAACCACAGGTTTTGCGATATGAAAGTTAACCACTCAACACCCCAGGCATCAATGAGCAGTGCCCTAGCCCTGTTTCAGATCTCTACCACATGGTCGCCTAGCAACAGACCCTTTCAGCGGTAAATACATTTAGTAGCATGTAGCACCAACACATGTGACCAGCCCTAACAGGTCCTCTAGTACCACTAAACTATACTTAAGAACGTTTCTCACAAAGGTTGATGTGGTCCTGATAAGGTAGCTAGCGGTTCAAGCTACATCAGCTAGCTACTACTAGACGTTTTCAGCTAGCAATAGTTGGCTTTATATTGTTTCGCTACCTATTGCCAACTTTCATCGGCTAACCACACATGGATCACTACGTTGAGATCAGCTACTATTTGTTCACCATGACAGGAGGAAGAGGGTGAAGAGGACGAAGAGGGGTGAAATCACCAGGTAGAGAAACAGCAGAGACTCCCACAGTAAAAATCAAGTAAAGATGAAGATAGTCTAACAGTGATGGACACCAGAGCATGTCAGAGTTCAGAGGAATGACACAGCAGAACTTCAGTTCCCAAATGATCTCCGTTGATTCAGCGCACACGGCAATGAAACGTGAGAAAGGAGACCTTTGACCCCGGAAGCTTCGATCAGCTGCTGTGGTCGGCTTAAGTGGAAGACCATGGACTTGGAGGAGGGACGCTGGGGGAAACGGCAGGGAGAAAACACAGAGTAGCCAATACGGCTCCAGAACCCGACCCAAAGCTCCATTCTGAAGGGGGATTGGCTCTGACACAGCTTTGCTGACAAATCAGAGTCCAGACATTTGAACCAGGAAGCCAGGTGGGATGAGGAAGTGGACGAGGCCCCAACTACCTTGACCTATCAAGAGACCCTGGTTCCCTCACAAAGCAGGAAGTTGCCTTGAGACACAGATCCCAGTTCAGCCTAATAATTATAAAGTACCAGTTCGTAGCAGTAATCTGGTTCCAGGTCCGCACCCGAAGGCAACTTCGACCCTGTGATCAACCAATCACCAGAGGAGGGCGGGGATAAACGTCTGTCTCTCAGGTCCTACTGACCAATGACAGAGTCTAGCCACTTCCTGTACGCGCGGGCAAAGCGGCGCTGCTCGCCACTGTTACAGTCGTCCAAAACGCCGGCGATGAAGCTGTACTCCGAGGGCAGGAGGGGGGGCCACAGGGGACAGGAGGGCCCGCCCCCTCTCTTTAGGCGCTTGGTGTCACTGCAGGGGTCCGGCAGCAGGACGACCCCCTCCACCTCCATGGCCTCGGGGGCGGTGCCGGCTGGCTGTCCGTTCCTGCTGCTGTCCTCCAGACCTCCACAGGAAGGAGGAAGCCCGGCCAGGCTGAGGCCAGGGTCGGGGTGCTGGAGCTGGAGGGACTCTCTGTCTCCGTTGGGGAAGCAGCTCTGGAGCTCTGCTGGGCCGTGGTCTTTCCTCCAGTGGTGCCAGAGATAGACAACATGCCGTCTACACACACACAGTCACATCATCATTTAAATTACATTCAAATAAACAATCGGATACTACAAATCAGTTAAAAAAAGGCATCCATATGATTATTGAAAACTGGGAAGAAGCTATGAGCCTCGGCTAATTCTAAGGCTGAGGTTATGGCTAATGCTATGGCTAATGCTAAGGTTACGGCTAATGCTAAGGTTAAGGCTAATGCTATGGCTAATGATAAGGCTAATGCTAAGGCTGATGTTAATGCTAAGGCTGAGGTTAAGGCTAAGGCTATGGCTAATGATAAGGCTGAGGTTAAGGCTAAAGCTAAGGCTAATGCTAAGACTAAGGCTATGGCTAATGATAACGCTGAGTTAAGGCTAAAGCTAAGGC
The DNA here is from genome assembly GCA_017639675.1 of Aplochiton taeniatus. NCBI lineage: Eukaryota > Metazoa > Chordata > Actinopteri > Galaxiiformes > Galaxiidae > Aplochiton > Aplochiton taeniatus. The sequence goes on along the minus strand of CM030185.1, from coordinate 17,920,060 downwards.
TAATGCTAAGGCTGATGTTAATGCTAAGGCTGAGGCTAAGGCTAAGGGCTGTGTTACCTGTGACACCAGAGGGCCTCGTGGCCAGGGTAGGTCTGGATGAGGTCTGTGCACAGCGCCATCTCCTGGTGGAACAGCTGTACTACAGCCCCTAGCCCCGCCTCCTGCTGCTGCTGCTGCTCATCACAGCAGATGGACATTACCTCACCGTTCAACAGGACAGCTGGGAGGAGAACATCACAATCATATCACATCATATCATAACATATATCACATCATAACATATCATATCATAACATATCACATCATCACATCATATCATAACATATCACATCACATCATAACATATCACATCATCACATCATATCATAACATATCATATATCATATTACATCACATCACATCATCACATCACATCACATCATATCATAACATATCACATCATGTCACAACATATCACAACAAATGAACTGAACCGCTGAAACTGGGAGGAGAAAATCCTACTTCATAAAACAACCATGATATCAAACAATATAACACCAGAGTAATGATATTTCTTTCTATATATATCACACGGCAACCAGGACAACACAAAGCCTAAGGGCTGTCGGGGGAAATGGAGAACTAAGAACAGCACCACCTACTGTGGTTAAGGAGGTGGTTCTGGTGGGTTGGTCCGGCTGTAGCCGGGCTGGGCCTGGGCTGCGGTGAGGAGGAACAAGAGGAGGAGGAAGATGCCTTCAGGGCTGAGCTGAGCTCCCTGACCAGAGTCTTCAGCAGGAACTGGCGGTAGTGGAAGCCACTGTGGTCCGACACGTGCATAGACACCCAGTGACGTAGGGAGGAGCGCTCGTCATGCAGCACCTGGGGGAACCAGACATATAAAACAAACACACCTAGTCCAACACTGTGGGATATCATGGTGCTTCAGGCTATCTGTTTCATGTGAATATATTCCAGATACAAAAAGGGATATTGAGGCCAAGCTAAGCTCAGACAGACAGAGAAACAGACAGACACAGAGACACAGAGACACAGACAGACAGACAGACAGACAGACAGACAGACAGAGAAACAAACAGACAGACAGACAGACAGACAGACAGACAGACAGACAGACAGACAGACAGACAGACAGACAGACAGACAGACAGACAGACAGACAGACAGAGACAGAGACAGAGACAGAGACAGACAGAGACAGACAGTACCTTTAGGTCTCCCTGAGTCATGTTCTGCAGCACCCAGATGCGGTGTGACCAGGCGTTGTAGTTGCTAGGGTAACGTGCGGCGGCGTCGGTGCACACCTTCATCTCGTCATGCAGCACCCTGCGGAGTCTGTCTCTGTGCCGCGCCCACCCCGCGGCACGCTCATCTGCTTCCCCCAGCTCCTTCCTGTCTGGGCCCTGGAGGGAACACTCTCTGAGGACCTGCTGCAGCACCCAGCGCCTACACACACACACACACACACTCAAAGGTTAGACACAGGACACACACACACACATAGCCATTAGGTACAAACATCATCCAGCACTGTGTGTTTTGGGGAGGGAAACAAAGCAAAAACCAAACCTGGGGGTCAAAACATTAGTGGAAGTGGTGGGCTACCTGTGTATCCAGGGCTCCGGGCTCCTACCTGTGTATCCAGGTCTCAGGGCTCCTACCTGTGTATTCAGGTCTCCGGGCTCCTACCTGTGTATCCAGGTCTCAGGGCTCCTACCTGTGTATCCAGGTATCCGGGCTCCTACCTGTGTATCCAGGTATCTGGGCTCCTACCTGTGTATCCAGGTATCTGGGCTCCTACCTGTGTATCCAGGTCTCAGGGCTCCTACCTGTGTATCCAGGTCTCCGGGCTCTTGGGGAACTTGGTGAGGGCCAGCTTCCCCAGGTAGAGGTCCTTCTCTGGGGTTAGAGCTCCACTCTGCAACAGCTCCTTCCTGGAGGACCCAGCGACACCAACACACCTCACAGTCACATCATGACATTACCTTACATCTTTCAAATGGTAGACATAAAGATGGTAGCTAATCAGCACAATCTAGGATACTGTAGACTGTCAACATGGTTAGGATACTGTAGACTGTCAAAATGGTTAGGGTTAGGATACTGTAGACTGTCAATATGGTTAGGGTTAGGATACTGTAGACTGTCAATATGGTTAAGGTTAGGATACTGTAGACTGTCAACAACAGGGGACAAACTGTAACCCTGGAGACAAGAAAAACGAACTGAGCTTGTTCACCACGTATCTGGACAGAGGGCCTAAAACACCCCAACTAACTAGGTTCCTCTCTTCACGTACACACACACACACACACACACACACACACACACACACACACACACACACACACACACACAGTGTTCAACTGAAAAGCAGTTCTATAGCACTACCTGCAGGCCATTCCTTCACACAGACCTGTTTCAAACCAACCACACCACACACACAAAGCTAAAGCAAATTACAAGCTAAGTCTAACACTTAATATTGGAATTAACTAATTACAAGCTAACTTTAAATAAATGTGTGACAGGAGGGAGGAAGGTTTAGAGCTAGTGTGTTTCTGTGACAGGGTGGAGGGTTTAGAGGTAGTGTGTTTCTGTCACAGGGTGGAGGGTTTAGAGGTAGTGTGTTTCTGTGACAGGGTGGAGGGTTTAGAGGTAGTGTGTTTCTGTCACAGGGTGGAGGGTTTAGAGGTAGTGTGTTTCTGTAACAGGGTGGAGGGTTTAGAGCTAGTGTGTTTCTGTGACAGGAGGGAGGGTTTAGAGGTAGTGTGTTTCTGTGACAGGGTGGAGGGTTATTAGTGTGACTCACCTGACGTTCCAGGCCGTGGTGAAGTCAGGGTTGAGGAGCAGTAGAGTGCAGGTGATGTCCACCAACGCTAGAGAAGGGAAAACACAAGACAACTTTAACAGTGTGTGTGTGTGTGTGTGTGTAAATGTGTGTTCTAGGCTAGCGGTCGGTTGATGACGTTGGTATGTGTGTGTGTATGAGTGTGTGTCTCACCCTCGCGGTCCAGCCAGTGTTTGCGCTGGCGGTAGAGCAGCAGGCGGTGGTGGACGTAGGGCAGGAGGAACTTAACACACCAGCTCTCCACACCCAGCTTGTTCTCCTGCAGTACGATGGGGCTGCGGTTGTAACGCGCCTCAGGACAGGGGATCAGCCCGATCTCATCACTGGAGAGGAGCAGACACGGTCACCAAAGACACACACACACACACACACACACACACACGCACACGCACACACACACGCACGTTAACACACAAATTAGCACACCCATACACACATTGCAATTTGGCACTGGGACAAGGTGAAGATACAGAAGGGTGAGATTTGACCTTTGACGGTGTGTGTGTGTGTGTGTGTGTGTGTGTGTGTGTGTGTGTGTGTGTGTGTGTGTGTGTGTGTGTGTGTGTTTAACTGGCCTGCTGATAGACATAGAGGTTAATCTAGACCAGGTCTAATCTTGGCCAGGTCTAATGTAGAACAGGTATATTCTAGGCCAGGCCTAAACTAGAACAGGTATATTGTAGGCCAGGTCTAATCTAGAACAGGTAAAATCTAGGCCAGGCCAAGTCTCGTCTGGGAAACATCAGGGAACATCAGCACAGGTCCAGTCCATCATCTAGTTCCAACTAAAGAATCCATTGAAGTATGGAGTCATGCTGCTAAACAACTGTACCGTGAATAAAGTTCAAAGTTTAAGGGATTCTGGGGGGTGCCATTTCAATGCAGCGAACACTTGCAACTTCTACAGATGAATATCTCATGTCAAATGATTAGACACCGTCGGCTAGCAACCAGTAAAGACAGGCTTGATCATTATTTAAAAAAAAACATAACGGTTGTCACACAGGAAAGGAGAATCCGAATAGCCGATGTTAAAGATTGTGACAGAGCTAGTCGTCAAAACTCTTCTGATATTCGACAGGGACACATATAGCCAAGTGTAAATTAAGCTGTTGAAGATTACGAGCCACCATGCCATCCAAATAGTGCCATTTATGAAGGATAATGTAACAGCTAGCTGGTAAAACATGAACGCTGGCAAGAGGTGGGTATGAAGTAACGTCAATGTCACACACTGAGATTGCCAATAACGTACCATCGTCATCATGAGAGGATTCTTATATCTCAAAGTATTGTATTGCACTCACGTCAGGCATTCCAAACATATCACATGCATAGTTATTCTACAGGCAGAAAACATAACACGTTAAGCAATAATGGGCACCCGCAACCAATTCATTTCTTAAAAAAGGAACAACATCTTTCATTGAAATGGGTTTAGTTAACTTATTATAGTTAGACCGAGATAACGATTGGCATTTGAAATCATAGTAAGGCTAACACGTTAACGTTAGCTAACAGTACATTCTCTCGCCAGGCTTTTTGACAGAAGACGTTTCGTTGCTGGAATCAACAATGGAACGTTTAACGTGACAAGAGAACATATAATATGTTATAATAGATTTTGTATTTGTAAAGGGCAAATGACATATTTTTGCAATCATTGCTTTAACAGAGAATTGTTTGAAAGCCAAAGAATTCAATCCCACGCCTGCCTGTTGTAGAATGTCCAGTATGTAATATTCCCCTTAAGGTTATACCCCTGTATAAATAAATAAAATAATAATAATAAATATTCCCGTTCCAGCGAGTAGCCATAGCCCGATGATGGCTCACAAGCGGTGCTAGTTCGGGTCAAATTTATATTTTAGTTTCTAGTTGATTATATTGAGTATTTAAAAAATATTAAATATACATACATGTTTGGGTTTCTTTTGAAGGCATTATTAATATCTTTCACAACTCTTTGGACCAAAACGTCCACCTCCTCCTCCGACTCCGCCATTTTTCTTTGCACCAGAAAACTACACTGACAATGACGTCATAGTTTACATAAACTTCCTCCGGGTTGTCGGAGGCTGAGACGTTTTGCCTGAATTGAGTCGACAATTGCGCCTCTCGTGGTAAACAAGTGCAACTGACGCTGCCGAACTTGTTTCTCCTCATTCCGACTCTTTAGTCCGAACATAGTCGAGAAAACATCTATTCCTGCCACACAAACGGGCATACGTTTTAAACTTCAAAATCTATTTAACTGAGGGTTTAACAGGCCCATAGAGCGGCAAAGTGAAGGTGATCAATCCTCATTTTTATCATCATTTTCCTCATCCTAAGATCTTCTAACCCAAAAATGTTTAAACTCAACACAAAACATTCAAACATGTTTCAAAAATGTATCATACTTTTTGTGTTTCATCAGTTTTTTTATTATAAAAATATAACTATTAATATTGTATTTAGACACTTCCCAAAGCAGAATCATTTTTAGTTAATCGTTAGGTGTGAGCGACACGTCTGATCCTCTTGGCCCGGGCGCTGGTGAGTACCTCCTCCCCGTCCGCCCGGTGCCTCCTGTAGGGGGGACACTGCTGGGGACGCTCCCTGGATCTCTCCTCTCTAGAGCACCCTGGCCTCCGCTCCCCGCTACCCAGGCGCCGGTCGTAGTGGCTGGGGTCGGACCGACGCCCCTGGAGCCTCTCGGTGGGTCTAGTGGAGGATCGTCCACGGGTGCCCCAGGGAGAGGGGAGGGTCTGGGGGGCAGACTGGGGAGAGGGGTGGGCCGGGGGGAGAGCTTGGGTCCTCCTCTTTCCAGGTCTCTTCTCCTCATGTCTCCAATTATGACCGAGACTCTTGCTTCTCTCTCTCTTTCTCCCTCTGGTGAATGTAGGTGTGGAGGAAGAGGAGGCGGAAGAGGAGGTGAAGTAGGGGGAGAAGGAGCATGAAGAGGAGCATGAGGAGTCACCAGACATCTCCTCGGTGCTCATGTCCCAAGAGTCTAGCACCAGGTAAGTTTGGATGTCTCCGATGTCCACAAAGCTCTGGTCCTCAGGAGGCTGCTTTGGGCGGTCGGCTGTCCAGGTATACGGCTGCACCCCAGCGCTCAGAGAGACAGCCTCACAGGTGGAGGCCACTGCTCCCCAGGTAAAGGACCGCTGGACCTCAGGGCTAAGGGCACTGGAAGCAACAATCTGGGGGGACACTGTTGGAGAGAAAGAGAAAAATATTTCAGACACTATATTGAAAATTAGCATTATTCCTTTTTAAAGGCTATTAAATGCTGCTGCTCTAAATCATTTTATTATTTTTAATACTATTGAAATCAAAGACTATCATTTAAGTGACATAACACCCGTCCTGTCGCTTCTGCTTAAGCCGTTCCTCTCCATATTGCTGAATGTATTTACTTTATGCACTTTAAAAGCATCAAAATCAATCGATAAAACAGACGGTAGTATTGTTTTCATCCCCACATCTCATCAGCAGCCTATTATAAACCGTTCGAGGCAGAGAGGACAGGTGTAACTACTTTGGTATAACTGTAAAATCCAGAACTCCAGATTGACTCAGCTATTTACTGCGCAGCTCTAAGTATCGTTTACCCACGGTCCTCTCGCGGCAGCGTGTCGCTGGTACAACGGTGTCAGCACGTTGACTGTTACAGCAGGCGTAGTCACATTCGAGCATCGCGTGCACACAGGTATTCCTGCTGCTTGACCGTGACCGCACAACAGGGAAAGAATATTGGCATAAAACTATTTTAATCCTATGATACTGTTATTTTTTGGGCTAATTAAATGTATTGCTTCTTAATTTATTAAACTACATTACTACTATATTTATTGTTAAATAATAATGCTTTGTTTTGAATGTTGTATATAGTTGTGGAAAGCTCTTATAGATCGACATTGTTAAGAAAAGTATAGGCTACTTTACAAAGGAAGCTTGGTGTGTTGATCATTAGGGCCTTTGATTCCTGTGGAATGTTTTCATAATATAGGCCTATAGCTGCATTAAATTATTTAATATAATTTATAGTCTACATGATAGTATTTGTTAATGAATCATATTTTGTAAACCCTCACCTCAGTGCCATAATATTGGTATCCAGTGCAACTTGAACTGCATGCGTTTAGAATGGAGGCCTCTTTTAGGGAATTTGTAGCACTTCAAAATTTGAATTGAATTCTGTTTCCTTGGTAATCAGGTTAATAAATTATTAAATTTATTTCACAGTAGTATGTTTAGGACAAGCGAGTCTAAAAAATGAAATTGATTGTCAATTAGGCTGAAGGTGAATTATAATAATAAAAACAATAAACCTTTACTTGTACACTTTCTTAAGCAAGTTAGTTTTACAACTGGCAATTGTAAAACAATTTCTATGTTACAAGACAGTAGGCTACATATTAAATAAAGTGAGGTCCACAAATAAAACAGCCACACAGTTTATTTTCTTTGTTTTAGGCTATTTTAGAAAGTTAATCCGACTTGTTTATTAAAGTTACAGTGCAATATTATGAATCAACAGGTAATCTTCATTTTTACCACATGAGGGCGACATTGTATAGATTACTCCAACACCTTTGGGAACGCTACGGGCACTGGCCCGTTAGGAACGTGGGTAGCTCGTTTAAAGGTTACTATTTAACGTAAGAATTAAAGAAACTTCCTGAATTCTTCAACACGTTTACTCCTGTAGCTGGTCTATGACCTGCTCATCATTTATTCTGTTTTGTGGAAAACTTGGGCACCATTAAAGTTCTAAAGCCATGTATTCAGGCCATCTGAAAGCATAGTTTTGTCGTTTGTTGTTATGTCAGATAATAAATAGCTGTTTATTTATTCATTATATTTACCCACCCTACTCAATCAGCCACTCCTACGGTGATTTCTTTATCTGTATATAGTGATGACTATAGCCCAGAGCTAGGAGCAGCGTCATCGATCTGGATCTCAGCTTGGAATACCGCTGATTCTCTGGACCCGCCCACTGGTGGCATGCAGGCCGAGAGACACAATGGACAGAATATTTGAAATACCGGAGTGGTGAGGTCATTCCTCAGGATCACCGTGCGATCACTCTTCCTTCTCTACCTCCTCTTCCTCCTATACCTCCTCATCCTTCTCTACCTTCTCTACCTCCTCTTCCTTCTCTACCTCTTCTTTCTTCTCTACCTCTTCTTTCTCTACCTCCTCTTCCTCCTCTACCTCCTCTTCCTTCTCTACCTCCTCTTCCTCCTCTACCTCCTCTACCTCCTATACCTCCTCTTCCTCCTCTACCTCCTCTACCTCCTATACCTCCTCTTCCTTCTCTACCTCCTCTTCCTCCTCTACCTCCTCTTCCTTCTCTACCTCCTCTTCCTCCTATACCTCCTCTTCCTTCTCTACCTCCTCTTCCTCCTCTTCCTCCTCTACCTCCTCTTCCTTCTCTTCTCTCTTTATGGTTGTGTAATACAACCTTTTCTATGGTTCTGTAAAAGGTTTTCTTTGAGTCAACAACAGCTGAGATGGAAACCTGTTGTCAACATCAGTGTGTCTTTCTTAATGCCTCTCTAATGCCAACACACACTCACACACACACGCACGCACGCACGCACACACACTCACACACACACACACACACACACACACACACGCACACGCACACGCACACGCACCTACATGCACACACACACGCACGCACACGCAAACACACACACAGCTACACGCACACCAGGTCGAGTTGGAGGGGGCGGGGAGAGTCGGGTCTGTGTGTGTTCTGGAACTCTTGCAGTGATCTACTCTGCAGGGGTCAGTGAGAACGAGGGGGAGGAGAGGAGGAGGAGAAGAGAAGGAAAGGGGGAGGATAGGAGGGGAGGGGAGGAGGAGGAGAGAAGGAAAGGGAGAGGATAGGAGGGGAGGGGAGGGGAGGAGGAGAGAAGGAAAGGGGGAGGATAGGAGGGGAGGGGAGGGGAGGAGGAGAGAAGGAAAGGTGGAGGATATGAGGGGAGGGGAGGAGGAGGGGGAGGGGAGGGAACACTAGGCAGTGTTGAACTTTATTCTTATAATTGAACCTTTAGCATGACCATGAAGGGGGTATATGTATTTGATTGATTAAGGGGGTATATGTATTTGATTGATTAAGGGGGTATATGTATTTGATTGATTAAGGGGGTACATGTATTGGATTGATTAAGGGGGTATATGTATTGGATTGATTAAGGGGGTATATGTATTTGATTGATTAAGGGGGTATATGTATTGGATTGATTAAGGGGGTATATGTATTTGATTGATTAAGGGGGTATATGTATTGGATTGATTAAGGGGGTATATGTATTTCATTGATTAAGGGGGTATATGTATTGGATTGATTAAGGGGGTATATGTATTTGATTGATTAAGGGGGTATATATTTTGGATTGATTAAGGGGGTATATATATTATGGGGATCATTCTGCACTAACAAAGTAGAATCCAAACAGAGAATGTCTCCTGGGTCGCTCCCAAAGGACCAATAGGACCAAAGCTCTCCTGAATAGTCTGAAAGGGGTAGGGTTTGACCTTTGACCTGGTGTGGGGGTCAGGGGTCCCTGAAGAGCCTAACACCCCTGACTGATCACAAAGGCCTAAGCTGACCAGCGGCCGTGGGAGTGCTGAGAGGGAATTACACACGCACACACACACACACACACACACACACACACACACACACACACACACACACACACACGGACATGGACACACACACACACACACACACACACACATGCACACACACACACACACACGCACACACACATACACACACACATACACACACACACACACACACACACACATACACACACACACACACACACACACACGCTGTGAACGTTTGAGCTGGGTTGGATTCAGTTTGCAAAAGTGAAAGTTTTATCGATGGATACAGCCACACCAAACTCGTCTAACCAGACCCACACTCACACTAACACAATCACACACACACACACACACCAACACAATCACACAATCGAACACACACACACACACACACACACACTGACTCACACACTCATGGCCCAAATAACCACAGTGTAGAGAGGATCTCAATCATTAACGCTGGCAGGTCTTTCTCCTCTCTCTCTCTCTCTCTCTCTCTCTCTCTCTCTCTCTCTCTCTCTCTCTCTCTCTCTCTCTCTCTCTCTCTCTCTCTCTCTCTCTCTCTCTCTCTCTCTCTCTCTCTCTCTCTCTCTCTCTCTCTCTCTCTCTCTCTCTCTCTCTCTCTCTCTCTCTCCCTCCCTCCCTCCCTCCCTCCCTCCCTCCCTCCCTCCCTCTCTCTCTCTCTCTCTCTCTCTCTCTCTCTCTCTCTCTCTCTCTCTCTCTCTCTCTCTCTCTCTCTCTCTCTCTCTCTCTCTCTCTCTCTCTCTCTCTCACATACACACACACACATACACCTGGTTTGTATATCCTTCTATAAGTGTTGTTCTCCAGGTATGAGGTTGGTTTTCATGCCAAGCATGTTGTGTGTGTGTCATGTCCTCTGAATGGAATCTCACCTCATCTCTCATCTCATCTCTTCTGTCAACTCAAGGTTGTCTTGACATGTTCTTGTAGGCATTTGACTCACCTCAACAATGGCGTGTGCACACACACACACCCACACACCCACACACCCACACACCCACACACCCACACACACACACACACACACACCCAGGTCTCTATGGCTGCAGAGGACTTGCCTTCTATTGGGGTTGTTGTGTTTTTAATCCGCGTCGGAAACTACCAGCTCAGGGAGGTCAGCTGGGAGATGACTGGGCATGTTTACACTGTGTGTGTGTGTGTGTGTGTGTGTGTGTGTGTGTGTGTGTGTGTGTGTGTGTGTGTGGGAACTCTCTAGCATCCAGTCTAACCAGTGTATCTTCCTCCTACCGCAAGCTCTGTCAGCTGTGTGGAATGCGTTGTGAATCAATCAGCTCCCTGTCTAGATGACAGCCCTAACCCTAACCCTGTCTAGATGACAGCCCTAACCCTAACCCTGTCTAGATGGCAGCCCTAACCCTAACCCTGTCTAGATGACAGCCCTAACCCTAACTCTGTCTAGATGGCAGCCCTAACCCTAACAGTGGGAATGTCAGGATTAACAGTTACTAAACCACTATACTACTGTTCTACTATACTAATAACAGTAATTAAACCACTATACTACTGTTCTACTATACTAATAACAGTTACTAAACCACTATACTACTGTTCTACTATACTAATAACAGTTACTAAACCACTATACTACTGTTCTACTATACTAATAACAGTAATTAAACCACTATACTACCGTTCTACTATACTAATAACAGTTACTAAACCACTATACTACTGTTCTACTATACTAATAACAGTTACTAAACCACTATACTACCCTTCTACTATACTAATAACAGTTACTAAACCACTATACTACTGTTCTACTATACTAATAACAGTTACTAAACCACTATACTACCGTTCTACTATACTAATAACTAATCAGTACGAGAACAAAAGCTGCTGGTTAAAAGGAATACCTCTTACATTTATTAAGAATACATTTCACACTGTGAAAAACTAAATGCACTTAAAGAAAAACTTTCCAAAAGGCAAAAAAAAAATGGAATGAATGCACAAAGCCGATCCAGCACATACCAACTGGGCATTCTACTGTTACCATGGAGACACACCGGTCACAAGCTCAGTGGCGGTCAAGCCTCTTGATTGGCGTAACTATGGAAACCAATCGGACTGTAGAGGCTAAAATGGACATGTGGACATTCTGTATGGCTAATAAGATGCTATCAGGAATATAACAGTGGCTTGTTTCATTAAGGGTTAATGAGTGTTTTATGAGGAACGTGATGCTAGGCATTTTTTAAATGGCTGACAGCTTCCCTGAGCCTTTGCTTTCCTGTAGAGTTTTAAGACTTCCTGTGGCAGCTCTTTTCTGAAGTAAAGCAGAGAAAACCTGCATGTGCAAAACATTACCTAATTAGACAATCAAAACAAAAACAAGAACATTAATCTTAACTTTCCAATAAAAAAGCAGCATAAAACAATCAAAGATAAAAGACAGTCAAGTAAACTAACAATACTTAGGTTTTTGGTCAATTCCATTCCAAAATATTTGGCAAAAAATGTTACACAGCAAAAAACAAATATATTGAAAACCCACTAGCTAGGAAGATGAAACAAACATATTGAAAAACCACTAGCTAGGAAGATGAAACAAACATATTGAAAAACCACTAGCTAGGAAGATGAGCCAAGCGTTCTGTCAGCTGAGCAAAGCACACACTATCTCAAATAAACCACAAAGCTGGTTCAATCTTCTGTGTCCAAACTGTCTTTGGAATAATCCGGAAGGAAATGGAGCCAAATATGCAGCCCACCATGTAAACATATCAGGTCCATAGGTACCACATAACCCTCCACCACAGGCAGAGAAGGTCGTAGGTGAAAGGTCGGAGCTACTTCACAGGGAGTACGGTCTTCTTCATATTCTCATTTCCAAACCCTGAGTCTGTTAAAGTCTGAAAAGTAAAAAGAGATTACTCTTAAAAAAAAAAGATTTCTATTGAACATGTCTGCTGTTTAAAATGCCTTATATTTAATAGGAATAGTTCAGTATTCTCTTTAATGGGAATAGTTCAGAATTCTCTTTAATGGGAATAGTTCAGTATTCTCTTTAATGGGAATAGTTCAGCATTGACTTTAATGGGAATAGTTCAGTATTGACATTAATGGGAATAGTTCAGTATTGACATTAATGGGAATAATTCAGTACTGACTTTAATGGGAATAATTCAGTATTGACATTAATGGGAATAGTTCAGCATTGACATTAATGGGAATAGTTCAGTATTGACTTTAATGGGAATAGTTCAGCATTGACATTAATGGGAATAATTCAGCATTGACATTAATGGGAATAGTTCAGTATTGACATTAATGGGAATAGTTCAGTATTGACATTAATGGGAATAGTTCAGCTTTGACATTAATGGGAATAGTTCAGTATTGACATTAATGGGAATAGTTCAGCATTGACTGATGGAAGTGTAGAATGACGCATTGTTCAGTATTTCGTATTGTGTGTCTATGTAAAGACAACTCAACAGAGAGAGCGTGTGAGGAGGGGAGAGAAAGAGATAGAGGAAGGAGGGGAGGGAAAGAATGAGCGAGAGAGAGGGAGGAGGGGAGAGAGAGAGGAAGGAGGAAGTCCAGATAATGGAGGAGTGAATTTAGGAGGCAGTGGGAAAAGACAGAAGAAAAGAGACAAGGAGAAGACTGAGAACAGGACACACACACACTGACCACACACACACACACACACACACACACACACACACACACACACACACACACACACACACACACACACACCACACACACACACACACACACACTTTTCCTGTTCTGTTGGGCTGGTGGTAATAAAAGTTTAGCGGCGGCTCTTTAGTGGATCCCTGGGGCCGTTTGAAGCCCCATCAATAAAAGGCCCCTAACAGGCCCTCTGTACCCAGGGCTCAGGCTGCCTTGGTGGGCCACATTCCTCTGTACCACTGGGTCTCTGCGGCAGAGGGACTGGGGCCTGGAGAAACTCCCCTGGCCCAGAGGGGGAGGATGGGGGGCTCCTAGCAGAGACCCCCCACCCCACCCACCCCCACCCCCCCCCTGCCCCACTCCTGTTCTGGGCCTCTCAACATGTGTTAATATTGTCTTTACTGATCATTTGGTGAGATTACAAAAAGAGTAAAAAAAGAAAAAAGTTTGGGTTTCTCATTGTGAGAGGCTGACTGTGAGAGGCTGGATATGTGAGGCTGGATGTGTGAGGCGGGGGGGGGGCGCTTCTATCTTTGGTCCAGTCTGAGAACATTCCTCAGCCCACCACAAAGCCCCCCTCCAACAGCCCCCTATCACCCCCCCACCCAGGCCCTCACACCGCCAACAAACAATGGGGCAGCCCTGCTGGTGGAGCTGCAGCCTCCAGGACTTCAGACCTTCTGCTCTGCTCCCTCCATACAGACGCCATTTTCTTTTGAACACTTTGATGCTGAGGCAATGTTACCAAGACATAAATAAATAGTGCTCCTACAAACGCTGGTGACCGCGTAGACACCATGGTGGCTTTAGGTAGAAACCTCACTAGTTTATATAACCAAAGATATAATGCGCAGGTTTGCCAATTAGAAAAAAAAAAAAAGAATAACATCAAACCAATCAAACCACTAGTTGTCTGTCATGGTTGTAATCCTGAGGGGGTGTGTTGCCTACCTGTGTTTCCCTCAGGTGTGCTGCTGTCTCCAGGTACTGACGAAGGCCGTGGGGATGAGGGAGTACGGCACCCTGCTGATGCTGCTCCAGGAGTCCAGGCCCGGGTCATAGCAGTCCAAGCTCTTCCAGCGCTGCGGGGTGGCACGGTACCCTCCCACCACGTAGAGCCGGCTGCCTGGCAGCTCATCCTCCCGGCCATGCCCTCACCCACCTTGGTCCACGTGTTGCTGTGGCAACAGAACCAGAAGGCGGAGCACGGGGAGAACTCAGAGTCCCCGCCCATCCCCAACACCTGGCCATTCAGAACGGCCGCCGCCGTGTAGCGCCACGGCAACGAGCAGGAAGTGGGCACCGTCCAGCGGTCCTCCTCGGGGTCGTAGCACTGCACCTTGGGTAGTTTGTGGCGGGCGCCTCCGAAGGTGAAGAGCTTGTTGCCGGGGGTGACGACCGCGGTGTTGCTCACGCCCTCCGTGAGCGGGGCCCCCATGGCCCCCTGGTTGGCCCCCTGGGTCATAGCGCTCCACCTGCCTCAGCGGCCCGGGGGGGGAGGCCGTGCCAGCCGTGTGGCCCCCCACCACGTAGAGGCAGTGTCTGAGCTGGGCCGAGCCGTGGCTGAACCGGGCCACCAGCATGGGAGCAGCCTTGGACCACTCCTCCAGAGATGTGTCGTACACCCACATGTCCTTGGAGACGCCGTTCTCCGACCCCCGACCCCCCGTGATGAAGACCCTGCAGCCCACCGCGCTGGCGCTGAACTCCTTCCTTGGGGAGGGCAGGTCTGCCTTGGGGAGGATCTCTTTGGCCCGGGGGTCCACCAGGTACAGCTTATCACACATGAAGCTCTGGCCCCCCAGCAGGAAGAGGGCGTGGCCGGTCTTGCGAGGGCGGGCCATGGGACACTCCACCCCGCCCTCTTCCTGGTTCTGCAGGATCCTCAGCTTGCAGCGGACCGCCTCCTCCACCAGCTCCCTGCTCTCTGATTGGCCGCGGAGCAGCTCCTCCGTGGCCACGGTCTCTGTGAGGACGCCAGCGGGCAGCAGAGCCAGCCGCACCGCCCCCAGCAGCGCCAGCAGGTGGCAGCGTCTGGTGGCGGGGCGGTGGCGGACCCAGCGGAGGGCGGCCTCGTACACCAGCCGCTCCCCCTCAGCCTCCAGGTCCTCGTGGGCCAGCAGCCGGAGCAGCGCGTCCAGGGGCAGCTCCAGGAAGTCCTCCGTCCCACTGATGGAGGGGAAGTGGCTGAGGCACATGGCTCAGGAGAGCGCCCACAGCTGGGGGCACTGGTGGGCGTCGGCTAGCCGCGCCATGCCCAGGCAGTTGGACGGGTGCAGGTTGGTCTCCAGGAAGTGGGCGCAGGCGTCCCGCACGTCCTGGAACTCCAGCATGTCCCCGGCCTCCAGCAGGGACTGGGCGTTGTCCTGGCTGATGAGCAGGCGCGAGGTGTAGGCGTAGTCCAGCAGCAGCTCCAGCACCTCAGGCTGCAGGGAGGCCTGGAACACAACCTCACCAGCATGGCTCTCCTTCAGACCCACACTGAACATGGCCTGGAGGGACACAGAGACAACACACACACACGTTAGGATAGATACAGAGACAACACACACACGTTAGGATAGACACAGAGACAACACACACACGTTAGGATAGAGAGACAACACACACACACGTTAGGATAGATACAGAGACAACACACACACGTTAGGATAGATACAGAGACAACACACACACGTTAGGATAGACACAGAGACAACACACACACGTTAGGACAGAGAGACAACACACACATTAGGATAGATACAGAGACAACACACACACACGTTAGGATAGGTACAGAGACAACACACACACACGTTAGGATAGACACAGAGACAACACACACACGTTAGGACAGAGAGACAACACACACACGTTAGGACAGAGAGACAACACACACACGTTAGGCTAGAGAGACAACATACACACACGTTAGGATAGAGAGACAACACACACACACGTTAGGATAGACACAGAGACAACACACACGTTAGGATAGATACAGAGACAACACACACACGTTAGGACCGACACACACACACACACACACACACACAGACGTTAGGACAGAGAAAGACAACACAGACGTTAGGACAGACACAGAGACAACACACACACACGTTAGGACAGACACAGAGACAACACACACGATAGGAGGAAGAATGTAATAAAGAGTGAGCTGCAGAGACTGGGGGAACAGAGCAGGCTGTGTTCCATTCTGTCTATTGAGTTGATTTAGCAAATGATTCTGAAACTGTTCCTGTGTTCCCACAGTGCAGTCCAATGCTGCTCATCTTTTCATCATTCATAAACGGAAATAAACTGAGTTTGGGAAATCCCCCATCCACCGACCCGGAAGTAGCGACTGCAGGCGGCCAGCACCGCACGGTGACAGGGGAAGGAGCGGGCGCCGGCGTGGAGCACCACGTCCGTGAACAACCTCTGCTGCCTCAGAGCGTTGAGGTGCAGGAGCACACCGTCTGCGTACGAAGACTTGTGGAACAGGAAGAGGCTCGAGGAAGAGGAGGAGGAAGAGCCCACACAGGGTCGAAGGTTCTCCTCGCTACCGACGGACATTTTCATTCCTATGAGAGGAGAAGAGGGTTACATACAGGAGAGGGTTGGAGTAAGCTCTCATGCACGCACACACGTAATCTTCAGAGCAGTTTTGGTGTACATTGGCCATGGCCTTCCCGACAACAGAAAGAGGCATTGATAAGTCAGGGGGTCATTAATATTAAGATGCTAACAGCTTTTATATATATATATATATATATATATATATATATATATATATATATATATATATATATATATATATATATATATATATATACGCACACATTTTATATATTTATAGAACTATTAGATACTATTGGGTAGCCAACTAATAGATACTAAAATATACTAACAGCTTTAGTTTTCAATCAGATGGATGTGTGTGGTGTTTTTATAAAGTATCCTGTACAGTATAGTGATCCCCTGCAGGAACTTCAACTTACTGTCCTCTACCTGGTGTTTACACCGTGTTTACCACACAGAAATGAATCCAACAGCAGTAATAACGTGTACTAACGTCAACAATTTGATTTAGCTAAAGAAAGACTTTACTACTTTAACTCACCATGTGGTAAAACTGGCATAATGAAATGTTAAATCAACGAAATGCAGCAATAATGATTGACAGAAGAATTACAATGACATCTTTCACATTTATAATACCACTCAAACAGATCATGATGCGTTAAGAAAGGCAAACTTTTTTTTTTTTGTATTTGCGTTTCAAATTTTGTTTGTGAGGCTTTATTATAAGAACTATACGAAATAACAATAGGTATACTTGTTACGTATTAAACGATGTAGCCGTTAACCTCTCTGATGGCAAGTCCAGGCCTGGAAATAGTTAGTTCATGATCCTAGTGCCTGTCACTCCAATAGATCCCATGTTGCCTTCACTTTAAGACTCAGAAATACGTATTTCCAATCTTTTCCATTTTCTTCAAGACTCAAAATGTTATTAATCGGATTAAATAAGTTTTATGAATCTTCCCTCTCTCAATGAATGATTGGAAAACCATGCAAACTAACCCGAACAATGTACAGGAATGCAAAGACTAGTTCGGTCCGCACAACAGGAACGAATCCTCCGTTGTTCTGTTCCGTTGCCAGGAAAACGAGCTTTAAAAGTATGGTGGCCGGTGGCCTAAAGAGAGGGTTAGAATCATGCTCAAACTAACATTTCATTGGTTATTGCCAGCCTACGGGGGTGGGCGTGGTTCAATATATATTTTACGTTTTTTGTGACATTTTTTAGGATAGACATAATTTCATGTTTGTAGACCAACGAAATATAATGCCTGGTACAGTGCCGGTAACATTGTTGATGTTTGAATTGATAACTTGGCCTATTTGTGACAGACACCGCTGATTTGAACATGCAAAGGTAGGCCTATATGCTCGGTTTTCAAAGTTTGATCAAATCTCCAGTAAATTCACAGTTCTACATCATCCCCTGTTGTCAGATTACGTGTAGTGCAGTTAAAAACTAAATTACCTGCAGGCGGCTCAATTAGGATGCTTCGTCTTCAGAACATTTAATAAAATGTCTATTAAAACCCTGAGCACTATAACCACCATTACAGTAACAAACAAAGGTGAATCATACATTATTTTCCATATTCACGTTTTTATTCCCTACCAAAGTTCATGACAAATCACAGTTAAGAGAGATACAATAATACATGTGTTTTCATGTTGAAAATAAGCCTTCACAGTTTATCATGTGACAACGGAATGCACTGAGGTCTTTTCCTGACCTCAGTGCCATTTTCCATTACTACTTAGATTTAGACCCGACACAAATATTTGCTACAACAGTCTTGACGTTATGTTAAAAACAAAGAAAGTCTACATAACAGTGTATAGAAAACAACATCCTGTCAAACTTAATCTTTACAAGGTTAAGGCTACAAACGCACGGTGTCTAAGTATTAAATGCTGTGTGTGTGTTACATATTTCAAAGCACATAAAATATAATGCTATAGCAGTGTTGAGATACACAAGGATTTTAAGTTTATGTCCAAATGATGCACACCATCAAATGTAATTTTTATCCTGAGTTCAGTTCACGAAAAAGTGTTCAAGATTTTTAAAAAGTAATTTTTACTTAAAAATATATAAAAATAACATATATATCAATAAGAAATAATTTCCCTTTGAGGAGAAAAAATGTTGTACAATATTTTATACATTTAAAAACATGATTATATTTGACTTACACAAATATCAATGAATTGCCAATATATTGTTAGGATTCTTAATTAAGTCAGCAACAGGGTAATTCATTTATCATTCTTCAACATGAGACCAAGTTCTGAACCAGTTCCCATGTGATTTCTGTTCTGGTGTGTCTAATAGATCAATGTTTAACAACTCTAGGTTCAGTTAATGCAGCATCTCATTTTCAGAATTTACTCTGACCCCTGACCCCAGTTATACTAATTGTATATATGTAACACTAATGGCAAGGATAGGAGTTATTAAAACACAGCTACTAAGAGCATAATCAGAAAGGTTTGATTTAAAAATCTGAAAATACACAACTTGCAGGTGAAGTCTAATAAAAGCAAGGTTGTGGTTTGTATTTGAAACTTAAAAAATATATTTACAAGATAGTATCAAAAGTCTGCAATAGACTATTGAGGTTTGAAAGTTGAGTTATTGAAAAATATAGATACAACAATCAACTATGGCTCTTTGTAGGGAAAAAAAAACCAAACAGGTTCTTGACTCTGGTCCCATACTAAATTATTAACAGTTACTGTATGTGTTGGCTTGTGAGTATGCACACAGCATGTGTGTGTGTGTGTGTGTGTGTGTGTACGTGTGTTCTAGGCTAGCGGTCGGTTGATGACGTTGGTATGTGTGTGTGTATGAGTGTGCGCGTGTGCATGTGTGCGTGTGTGTATGATTATTGATGTGTGTGTGTGATTATTGGTGTGTGAGTGTGTGTGATTATTGATGTGTGTGTGTGTGTGCGTGCGTGTGTGTGCGTGTGCGTGTGCGCGTGCGTGTGTGTATGTTCTATCCGTTTGTCTACTTCCTGCTTTGGCGTTTGGCTCTTCCTCCTGGAGTCAGCTCAGTGCTTTTCCTCTTGCTCAGTCTCCTCGTGCAGACGGAGAGAGGGCTGTCTTCCTCCGGGGCCGGATCCTGTTTCCTACTTCCTGTTTCCTTTTTCCTGCTTCCTGTTTCCTGTTTCCTGCTGCTGCGTCTGTTGGAGGAGGGTGGCGGAGAGAGGAGCATGGCGATGGACCTTCCTCTCAGAACTCTCTTTCCAACCACTGGAGCCTCCTCTTCCTCCTCATCGGAGACATTAGGCTTGTCCTCCTCTTCCTCATCAGAGACATTAGGCTTGTCCTCCTCTTCCTCATCAGAGACATTAGGCTTATCCTCCTCTTCCTCTTCTTGTTTCTCCTCATCTGCTTCTTCTTCTTCAAGCTGTAAGTTGATGGTGTCTTCCTCAGCCTCTCTGTCATTCTCCACACCATTTTCTATCTGCTCCTCCTCCTCCTCCTTCTTCTCCTCTGTATTCTCAGCGAGCACCTCCTTGTTCTCCTCTCCGTCCTCCTCCGTGTAGTCCACGGCCTGCCTCGGGCGAATGGACCTGCGTGGAGGGAGTCCTCCCTCCTCTTCCTCGGGCGTTGCTGCTGCTCTGGATCTGCTTCTCAGAGTCCTGGTCACGACTGGTGGCTCCTCTTCCTCTCCATCTTCCTCTGCCTCCTGAGTGGGTTCAGTGGGCTGGTCATTGTCCCCTGCCTCTGAGACTTCTGTGGTTTCTGCTACCTCTTCCTCAGCCTCCTCTTCTTCAACAGCCTCCGGTGCCTCCTCCTCTTCCTCAGGTTTCTGTTCCTCTTCCAAAATGGCTGCCGGAGATTCTGCAGCTACTTCCTCTTGAATGGTGGCAGTTTCTTCCTCTTTGGTGTCCTCCTCAGACTGGCTCTGATCCTCTGTCTCTTCTTCAGCAGCTACAGGTGCTGCTTCTTCCTCATGGTCTCCCTCCTCTTCCACCTCCTCCTCCTCCGGTTCTTTGCGGGCTCGTTTGGCACCAGGTCTTGCTGACTTGCGTCTCCGAGCCGCCTTTCTCTTTCTTTTGTGTGTGGACCTCGGTTCTAGGATTTCCTCTTCCTCCTCTTCCTCCTCTTCCTCCTCCTGGGCTGTGGTTGTCTTGTCCTTTTCAACAGATGGTGCCTCCAACACGTCCGCCACACAGCTGTCCAGTTCAGCGACATCCTTCTCTGTTGCCACCTCCATCACCTCCTCCTCCACTTCCTTACACTCATCTGCCACTGTCTCATGCTCCTTTTCTTCCTCTTTCTCCTCCTTTTTCTCCTCCTCTTCCTCTTCCTCCTCTTGAAGCTGTTTTCGGTCCCATTTAGATTGGCGTCTGGGTGTGGCTGGGGCTGATTTCCTCCCTCTTCTCAGGACTCTGGTTTCAACAACAGCCTCCTGAACCTTCTCTTCTTCTACAGCCTCCTCAACCTTCTCTTCTTCTACAGCCTCCTCAACCTTCTCTTCTTCTACAGCCTCCTCAACCTTCTCTTCTTCTACAGCCTCCTCAACCTTCTCTTCTTCTACAGCCTCCTCAACCTTCTCTTCTTCTACAGCCTCCTGAACCTTCTCTTCTTCTACAGCCTCCTCAACCTTCTCTTCTTCTACAGCCTCCTCAACCTTCTCTTCTTCTACAGCCTCTTCCTCCTCCTCCTCCTCTAACTCCTGTGCCACACTCTCTCCCTCCTGTGGCTCTTTGGAGTCTGTCCCCTCCGTCTCTTCCTGTTCTGCACCCTTCACTTCCTCTGTGCCCTCTTCTTCTGTGGTGGCAGGAACAGATTCAGTTGTTTCTTCTTCACCTTTCTCTGCTCCGATGGCTGCTTCCTCTCCTGTCTTCTCTTCCTCTGCGCTCTCCTCTTTTTCTTCCACCTGTTCTGGCTCTACAGAAGTAGGGACTTCCTGTTCTTCCTCCTCCTCTTCCTCTTTTTGAAGCTGTTTTCGGGCCCGTTTAGATTGGCGTTTGGGTGTGGCTGGGGCTGATTTCCTCCCTCTTCTCAGGACTCTGGTTTCAAAAACAGCCTCCTCAACCTTCTCTTCTTCTACAGCCTCCTGAACCTTCTCTTCTTCTACAGCCTCCTCAACCTTCTCTTCTTCTACAGCCTCCTCAACCTTCTCTTCTTCTACAGCCTCCTCTTCCTCCTCCTCTTCCTCTTTTTGAGCTGGTCTGCGTCCTCGTTTGGACTTGCGTCTTGGCGTAGCTTTGATAGTCTTCTTCCCTCTTCTTGCGGTTTTGGTTTCTGCAGCTGGCTCTTCCTCTCCTGAGCTCCCTGCCTCCTCTTCCTCAGGCGGTGAAGTCTTCTCTTCCTCGGTAACTTCTGCAGGAGTTTCTGGAATCTCATCTGCCACCGCTTCGGACGCAGCTTTTTGCTCTTCTTCAACGTTGTCTTCCACCACCTCCTCTTCCTCCGCTGGACTCTCTGTCACTGTTTCTGCTGCCTCCTGGGCTTTCTGCTCCTCCTCCTCCTTCTCCTTCTCCTCTGTATTCTTAGCGAGCACCTCCTTGTTCTCCTCTCCGTCCTCCTCCGTGTAGTCCACGGCCTGCCTCGGGCGAATGGACCTGCGTGGAGGGAGTCCTCCCTCCTCTTCCTCGGGCGTTGCTGCTGCTCTGGATCTGCTTCTCAGAGTCCTGGTCACGACTGGTGGCTCCTCTTCCTCTCCATCTTCCTCTGCCTCCTGAGTGGGTTCAGTGGGCTGGTCATTGTCCCCTGCCTCTGAGACTTCTGTGGTTTCTGCTACATCTTCCTCAGCCTCCTCTTCTTCAACAGCCTCCGGTGCCTCCTCCTCCTCCTGGTCTTCCTGCTCCTCCTTCTCCTCCTGGTCCTCCACTGGAGATGGTTGTCTGGTCATCTTCAGGTCCACCAGGACCACAGTGGCTCTCTGGAGCTTCATGGCCTGCTCCCCTGCCCCAGCCTGGACTTCAGTTAAGGATTCTTCCAGAGGCAGCTCCTCCTCTTCTGCCTGATCTGGAGCTGGGCTCTCCCCGTCCTCTGGGGCTGCCTCCTCCTCTACTGCTGGGACCTCCTCTGGGGCCTCCTCCTCTACTGCTGGGACCTCCTCTGGGACCTCCTCCTCTACTGCTGGGGCCTCCTCCTCTACTGCTGTAGCCTCCTCTGGAGTCTCCTTTACTCCTGCGGGGGCCTCCTCCTCTACAGCTGCTGTCTCCTCCTGTACTGTTTCAGCCACCTCCTCTACCACTCGGACCTCCTCCTCTACTGCTCGGACCTCCTCCTCAACTGCTGGGACCTCCTCTGGGACCTCCTCCTCTACTGCTGGGACCTCCTCTGGGGCCTCCTCCTCTACTGCTGGGACCTCCTCCTCTACTGCTGGGGCCTCCTCCTCTACTGCTGGGACCCCCTCTGGGGCCTCCTCCTCTACAGCTGAGGCCTCCTTTATGATCTCCTCCGCTACTCCAAGGGGCTCCTGTACTGACACAGCGTCTGTCTCCTCCTTCTCCTGCTGAGTCTCTGCTGCTTGTGCTTCCTCCTTCTGGCCCTGCTCGCCCTTACGTTGTCTTTCCGACTTACGTTTGGGCGTGGCCTTGGGCGTGGCCCTGGGCGTGGCCCTGGCTCTCAGAGCTCTCCTTTGAACCACAGGAGGTGCCTCCTCCTCTTCCTCAACATCCTCAAAGACTGTCTGCTGTACTACTACTGCTGTTGTTGTTGTTTCTCCTTCGATCTCTTTGCCTTTCTCTCCTCCTTCCTCCACTGCTGTTTCAGGAGCGCTCTCTTCTTTGACGGCTTCCTCTGGAGGACTTTCCAGCGTCTGTTCCTCCTCAGCTGCTTTTTCATTCTCATCTGTTTTTGTACTTCCCGTCTGTTTTGTTTCTTCTTCTATGGTTTCAGCCGTTGCTTCTTCTTCCTGTGCAGCTGCTACTGGCGCCTCCTCCAGCCCTGTCTCCTTTGGCTCCTCCTCCTGGGGTGTGTTGTGTCGTAGGGACTTCCTGGTCAGTGTTTCAGTCTGCACTGCTTCTTTGCTCTTCACGCTTTTCTTCTTCTTGTGCTCCTCCTTCTCCTCCTTCTCCTCTTTCTGTTGCCTCGTGGATTTGCGTGCGGGCGTTTCTACGACTTCTTTTGTTGCAGTTATCCGGAGACTTCTCCTTCCCACATTAACTGGCTCTGGGGCGTTTGAGGCCTTTGCTGCGGATCGTCCTGGTTTTCTAGCCGTCACTTCCTGTGCGCTTTCCTCGGGTTTGGAAAGACGACTTGACTTTCGCACCGTTGGAACAGTTTCTTTCTTTAGCTCCTGGGTTTTGTTTTGTTTTGCTTTCGGCAGCGAGACACTGGCATCCTTTTCTGCCTCCACCTCGGAGGCCACGTTCTCCACCTCCACAGGTGCTTGGCTCCGGGGGGCTTTCAGGTCGGTTAGGACCACCGTGGTTCTCTGGAGCGTCTCCTCAGTGCGCTCGGCGGCTGTTGCTTTTTCACCGGCCTTGTCCACCGTGTCCTGTCAAAGAGCAAGGTCACCAGAGGTCGTCATACTATTGTATTTCGGGGGACAAATAGTTTTAAATAAATATCACAACATCGATAAATAAAATAAAAAAAGTATTCTATTTCAAGTAAGTGGATGCATTATAATCTTAGGGTTATTTCTAGACACTGACCTTGGCTGGCTCTCCGTCAGCTTCACTTTCCGCCGAGCGAGATGTTTCCTGCTCCTCTCCTGTCTTCCCTTTGGGAGTCTCCGCTTCAATGTCTTCAACCCTGCACACAGAAAGGAGACGTTCCTTTTTCAACCAGTTTATTTAACCTTTATCCTTGATTTTTTCGACGATATTGAACACAACCATAATCCCTTCGGGGTTTGACAGACAGCCGTGACGACGATGATGCTGGTGGTAGCCATGGCAACGATGATGTTGTTGGTAGCCGTGACGACGGTGATGCTGGTGATAGTGTCTTACCTGATGACTTTGTCGTCAGAGACTTGGGAGCCCTCTCTAATCATCCTCCTCTTCAGACCACTGCTTCGGCCTCGCGTCGTCACTGGGACCTCGTCCACATCTAGGAAAACACAAACACATCCACATCACAAACATCTAGGAAAACACAAACACATCCACATCACAAACATCTAGGAAAACACAAACACATCCACATCACAAACATCTAGGAAAACACAAACACATCACAAACATCTATGAAAACAAACACATCCACATCTATGAAAACACAAACACATCCACATCTATGAAAACACAAACACATCCACATCTATGAAAACACAAACACATCCACATCTATGAAAACACAAACACATCCACATCACAAACATCTATGAAAACAAATACATCCACATCTATGAAAACACAAACACATCCACATCTATGAAAACACAAACACATCCACATCTATGAAAACACAAACACATCCACATCACAAACTGGGGAAACGGTCATTGTTGATGGTTTTTCCCACAGGGCGTACGTTTAAGATAGTGTTAAAATTGGGAAGATTATTAAATGCTTTGAATTTTAAATCAAACTTTGTAAAGTGTTTAAATTATAGTTTCTAGGGAAAATGAAATGATTGGTTAAAAGTAACAATCTTGAATAGAAATTTAAATATAATTTTTTAATATGCATTTTATTTAATTAGTAAAATATTATCATGAATAAATAAAAGGATCATAAAAACACTGACCTTTCATTGGTTTAACCATATTCACCTCCTAAACAAAAAAGGATGTTTTACAGTTAAAACAAACCAATGATTAAGAAACCCTGAGGATGTTGGAAATAAAGAAACGTTCCCTATCAATGTTTAAACCTACTACTGTTTGAAATAGTACGAGTAGAATGTGTGATGATGTACACGCACCACTATCTCCACGGTGTACTCCATGGCAACGTGTTCCCTGATGTGTGAGGTCACTTCCTCCATCAGCACGTCGGTTTCCTTTGTCTCAACGCTCCCTGCCAGCGGCCCCGTAAAGGACAGGCTCTTAGACACCTCTAGAAGAAGACACAAAACCAAAGGACATCAGCGCTTTTTATTTACTTGGATTTTTTTAATGCAGTGAGCTCCTGTTTCTTTGTTGTGACGGGGGATCAACTCAGAGACAGTTAATAAAACACAGTGTAAATTAATTCTGTTTACTTCCCAGACTAAAAAGGGTTTATTTCATAACAGTAGGACTTGATAACATACTGCTAATAAACCAAGCCAGGAGCAGCCTAACGTGAAACAGCCCTGTAGGGCTACATAGGGACTGTCTGCTTAGGATCAGCTTACTTCATACAGGACTGCACAGTGACTTTGTATGTGTTGGGTTGTTTTGTGTTGGGTTGTGTGTTGGGTTGGGTTCTGTTGTGCTTGTACTTTGTCATGTTGTGAAGTTGTTTTGTGAGGCTAGGTTTTTGTTGGTTTGTATTGTTGTGTTGACTTGGTGATGCAGTCAGTGTAATGTACCAGTCAGATCCATAGCCTGGATCCGGTTGGCTATGCAGGTTCTCTGGCTCAGCCCCCCAACCCCCTCCACCTCCCATAGAAGCTCCTTGTCTGCTGGGTACAGGGTGAAGTACTGGCTGCACACTGCAGGGGGCGACAGAGGGCATCCCGGTTAGGTAAACAAGAACCTTTGTAAACTCTCATGTATCGTATGGTCAGTTTTAGTTCGAGATTATGTTCCATATAATATCAGATTAGAACATTTAGGTTGGATTATAATATTATGGTGCACTACTCTTACACAGAGTAAACTATATAAACAACTGTTATAAGAAAAAACGATACAATTTAATCCATATAATGGAACCGTGCAACAATGATGAGATAGATCTCTCCTTCTTGAATTGTGGATGCAGGTCACATGTTGATGTGGTTAAGGTATCTTTGGGTTAAACCATTAGTCATTCATTAAGGGGTGGGGGGATATCTTTGGGTTAAACCATTAGTCATACATTAAGGGGGGGGGGGGATCTTTGGGTTACACCATTAGTCATACATTAAGGGGGGGGGGTATCTTTGGGTTAAACCATTAGTCATACATTAAGGGGGGGGGGGGGGGTATCTTTGGGTTACACCATTGGTCATACATTAAGGAGGAGGTACTTTGGGCTAAACCATTGGTCATACATTAAGGGGGAAGGTATCTTTGGGCTAAACCATTGGTCATACATTAAGGGGGAAGGTATCTTTGGGCTAAACCATTGGTCATACTTTAGGGGGGAAGGTATCTTTTGGCTAAACCATTGGTCATACTTTAGGGGGGAAGGTATCTTGGGCTAAACCATTGGTCATACATTAAGGTGGGAAAGTATATTTGGGTTAAACCATTGGTTGTACATTAAGGGGGGAAAGTACCTTTGTACATGGCTTTGGACAACGGGTATCTCAGTCCCAAATTGTCCTCTTTGTGACCGTCCACAAAGTCCTCCAGCATCTGCAGGCCCAGTCCGTTACCGCGGCGACACTTCCTGACAAACATGGAGTCCAGGACTGGAAGTTGGTAGCACTGGGTGATGAACGAGCTGCACAGGCTGCCTGAGAGAAGAAGAAGAAGAACACAAGGAGAATCCAACCTCAACTCAACCAGCAGCACATTCATATGACCTACTGACATGACTCAACCTCAGCTTAACCAGCAGCACATTCATATGACCTACTGACATGACTCAACCTCAACTTAACCAGCAGCACATTCATATGACCTACTGACATGACTCAACCTCAGCTTAACCAGCAGCACATTCATATGACCTACTGACATGACTCAACCTCAACTTAACCAGCAGCACATTCATATGACCTACTGACATGACTCAACTGAAATTTTCATATTCATAATATCTACATTTTCCTGAAAAGTGCAGTCCCACCTAATAATGTATCTAGGGAATCAGTAAGCTAGCACAGCTTTGTTTAGTTATTTTATTGTATTGTTCAGTTTTTAAGTCCGAATCCAGTGCAGCACCATATCCAAAAGCATTCTAAACAATTCTCTTCAATTTTTTAAAGGAAACTCTTAATGCATGTGATGTTAATAATTAAGCTTAAAAGGCCAGCCATGTTTGATGAAACATATGATATACACCCACTCAACTCACATTAGTTTAATAATTAATAATAATAATAATAATTCATTTTATTTATATAGCGCTTTTCTTACACCCAAAGACGCTTCACAACAAGAGAACAGGCAAATAAAACAGAAATACAAGACAAACGGATAACAGGAGAACAGGGTGAGACAAGACAGCAATACAAACTACAGTAAAATTTGACAGAAATGTTGTAGAGGTAAGGGGCGTTTGAGTTAATTTGAGTAGGCTAGGGTGAAAAGGTAGGTTTTAAGATGGCTTTTGAAGATAGGAAGTGAGTTTGAATCCCGAATGAAAGAAGGAAGAGAGTTCCAGAGTTTAGGTGCTGCCCTAGAAAAGGCACGCTCCCCAAAGTTGATGCACCACACAACAAATCTGTGCTAGAATGACACGCAGTGATGACACGCAGTGATGACACGCATTGATGACACATGTATGGACACACAGTGATGACACGCAGTGATGACACGCAGTGATGACACGCAGTGATGACACGCAGTGATGACACACAGTGATGACACACAGTGATGACACACATGTATGGACACACAGTGATGACACACATGTATGGACACACAGTGATGACACACATGTATGGACACACAGTGATGACACACAGTGATGACACACAGTGATGACACACATGTATGGACACACAGTGATGACACACAGTGATGACACACAGTGATGACACACAGTGATGACACACATGTATGGACACAGTGATGACACGCAGTGATGACACGCAGTGATGACACGCAGTGATGACACACAGTGATGACACACAGTGATGACACACATGTATGGAGATATTTCAAAATAAGCCCCCCCCCCCCCATTCACAGTAGACTACATCTAACTGTTACCTGAGGGTTTGATAGAATCGTCTACATCTAACTGTTCCCTGAGGGTTTGATGTTACCTGAGGGTTTGTTGTTACGTGAGGGTTTGATGTTACCTGAGGGTTTGATGTTACCTGAGGGTTTGATGTTACCTGAGGGTTTGATGTTACCTGAGGGTTTGTTGTTACCTGAGGGTTTCATGTTACCTGAGGGTTTGATGTTACCTGAGGGTTTGATGTTACCTGAGGGTTTGATGTTACCTGAGGGTTTGTTGTTACGTGAGGGTTTGATGTTACCTGAGGGTTTGTTGTTACGTGAGGGTTTGATGTTACCTGAGGGTTTGATGTTACCTGAGGGTTTGATGTTACCTGAGGGTTTGATGTTACCTGAGGGTTTGTTGTTACCTGAGGGTTTCATGTTACCTGAGGGTTTGATGTTACCTGAGGGTTTGATGTTACCTGAGGGTTTGTTGTTACCTGAGGGTTTGATGTTACCTGAGGGTTTGATGTTACCTGAGGGTTTGATGTTACCTGAGGGTTTGATGTTACCTGAGGGTTTGATGTTACCTGAGGGTTTGTTGTTACCTGAGGGTTTGATGTTACCTGAGGGTTTGATGTTACCTGAGGGTTTGATGTTACCTGAGGGTTTGATGTTACCTGAGGGTTTGATGTTACCTGAGGGTTTGATGTTACCTGAGGGTTTGATGTTACCTGAGGGTTTGACAGAGTAGAATCCGACCGCCTCCCCGTCCTTCCAGAGGATCTTGGCGTGCTCATCATCTCCATGGCACAGGAAGGGAAGCTCGTCAGAACCCATCTCCTGCGCCCTGTAGACCACTCGGTTCAGGACGTACAGCACGATCCTCTCCCCCACGCTCTCTACCTGGATGCACCACAGAAGAAGAAACCCATTGTAAGCTCAATCCTATTCAATGAAACTGACCCTAGGGGAAATAGAGGAGGTCCTTCTTATCAAATACACCCAGCGCATACAGGAACCATGTGTTAGGGAGTAGTTTAGCTACGTGGAATTCAAACGCTCTTTAATCCCAGTGGTGATGCAGGCATGTGAGCCGTACCTCTACGGGTCCGTCCCTGGCCGGGTCTGTGGTCTTCAGGATGTCGTCCACAGTCCACCAGCGTCCCAGCAGGTACAGCCCCACGGAGGTGAACTGGTCCTCTGGGGAAAAGAGAGCCAGCACTCTGTGGCGGTCACTGGCTCCATACAGAGGCACAAAGCCTACGTTGGGTAACCCGATGGGCACCTGGAGAGGAGACAACACACACACACACACACACACACAGTCATACACACACACACACACACACACACACACACACACACACACACACACACACACACACACACAGTCATACACACACACACACACACACACACACACAGTAACGTAAGACTGTGTTAGCTGTGTGATGTAGTACCAGGTGCTACTGTGTTACCTGTGTGGTGTAGTACCAGGTGCTACTGTGTTAGCTGTGTGATGTAGTACCAGGTGCTACTGTGTTAGCTGTATGATGTAGTACCAGGTGAAACTGTGTTACCTGTGAGTTATTCATGAGTGTGAGTTGTTGGGGGGAGTCCGGGTTGCTATGCAACAGGCTGGTCATGTAGTCCTGGGCTGAACGCTCCAGAGCCTCATGGCTGACGTCCACCAACGCGTCCACAGGGAACTCCATCCCTGCACTGGGTCCACAGACAGCAAACAAACGGTGCTGTGTCAATCATCACTGCTGGACTCCTCTGGTGCTGAGGACAGAGCAGGCTTACGGCATAGCGAGGTTAAGAGCAAGAAATGTTACTCAATTACTTCAATGAATATTCGTATTCAGGCTAAGCGTTGACTTATTGTCACCAGCTCAATCATTTTAAAGGAGTATCACTAACAGACAGAATAGATATCGTGTGTTGTGTTCAGGGTCATCCCTTTGTGCATTCAGCTGCAAAGCCCATTCCAGTTATCATGTCAGAGGCCAAACACTCTTAAAAACGACATCTCCCATCATTCCATTAATCTAGGTCAACGGTGCTTCAGCAGATTTAAAGGCAGAATCGTGAGTCTAAAAATAGGTATAAGTGCTACAGCCCACTAGCCACACAGACAAATGAAGGTTCTGAAATGTACGTGACACAGTGCTGGTAGCCCAGCCACATGGCAACCAGAAGCAGGGACAATCACAGTCCAGTTAGCTTTTTGCAACAAAAAACCTGGTTTTATACAGAGTCTAGTAATGAAGAAACCTCGGAGTGGTTTTATACAGAGAGAGTCTAGTAATGAAGAAACCTCAGAGCGGTTTTATACAGAGAGAGTCTAGTAATGAAGAAACCTCAGAGGGGTTTTATACAGAGAGAGTCTAGTCATGAAGAGACTTCAGAGTGGTTTTATACAGAGAGAGTCTAGTCATGAAGAGACTTCAGAGTGGTTTTATACAGAGAGAGTCTAGTAATGAAGAAACCTCAGAGGGGTTTTATACAGAGAGAGTCTAGTCATGAAGAGACTTCAGAGTGGTTTTATACAGAGAGAGTCTAGTAATGAAGAGACTTCAGAGTGGTTTTATACAGAGAGAGTCTAGTCATGAAGAAACCTCAGAGCGGTTTTATACAGAGAGAGTCTAGTAATGAAGAAACCTCAGAGTGGTTTTATACAGAGAGAGTCTAGTCATGAAGAGACTTCAGAGTGGTTTTATACAGAGAGAGTCTAGTCATGTAAGGGAAGAGAGCACGCTCTCCAAGACAGAACATAAAGCAGCTGATGTGCATGTCTCCCTAACAAGAGCAGACATGATGGTAGAGAGAGACTGCCACTCACACACACACCGTGTTGCCCAGCACTTTGTCTCATAGCAGGACTACTACTTTCTACTAAACACTTTGTCTCATAGCAGGACTACTACTTTCTACTAAACACTTTGTCTCATAGCAGGACTACTACTTTCTACTAAACACTTTGTCTCATAGCAGGACTACTACTTTCTACTAAACACTTTGTCTCATAGCAGGACTACTACTTTCTACAAAACACTTTGTCTCATAGCAGGACTACTACTTTCTACTAAACACGTTGTCTCACAAAAGTACTACTACTAGTGTTTATATTTGTATTACTAATAAGACATACAACGACTGTAAATGGTGTTCATAAATGTTGATGAGTCCCAAAATGGGCCCCAACCAGTCTGTAGCCGGCCCTGGCTGCTCGTGTTAGCAGTAGTCTGAAACAGAACAGCACTGGCTGTTATGGAAGCCACTCTATGTTCCTCACACCCTCATGCCAACTATCACCCCCCACCCAACCCGCCCCACCCAACCCGCCCCACCCAACCACCCCCACCCCCCCCCCACCCAACCACCCCACCCCCCTCCCAACCGCCACCTGTATAAATGTATCTCTACTATCGGAGAAATAGAATATTATTTATATCTGTATAAATGTATCTCTATTATCAGAAAAATAGAATATTATTTATATCTGTATAAATGTATCTCTACTATCAGAGAAATGTAATATTATTTATATCTGTATAAATGTATCTCTACTATCAGAGAAATTGAATATTATTTATATCTGTATAAATGTATCTCTACTATCAGAGAAATAGAATATTATTTATATCTGTATAAATGTATCTCCTTACAACGAGCACTTGATGAAAATAAATGTAAATGCAATTTTGGATATATTAATATGCTACACATATAAACAATATGTACAAATAGAATTTCAATAAATATAAAGGTATTGAAGATTTTAGAGTTATTCTATTTTAAAAGGCTTTAGGATCACCTGTTATCTTTAGTCAGTTCCTGTGAGTCACGTCTCAGACTTGGGCAGCTGTTTTCATGTATTGGAGGGAAAAATGTCAAATATGTGACACAATGTCAACTTCAGTACGTTCCTCTGGACGGCATCTTTTTTCTGCTCTGCTTTACACACTAAGGCACACAACAACCAGTCATCCTCCCCCTCCCCCCTCCCCCCTTCACCCCCCTCCCCACCCCCCACCCCGCTACCCATCCCCCACCCCCCTGCCCACCTCAAACCGTAAACAAACACATTCTGTCTACACAGTAAGTCTATACAGGCCTCCATATCACACCACAAAACTTAGGCACAGGGCCCCTATAGCAAACCCACTGGGGGGAGGGGCTGGCTGGGGCCTCTGACACATGTGCCACACACACACACACACACACACACACACACACACACACACACACACACACACAGCTCTGCTCCCTTGGCCGTCCACTCACACAGTCAAACAATAGTGTACAGTTAACTGTGACAGTTGTAAAAGGCAGTTGTCTTTGTACCCACACACCCCCACAGCCACCCACTACAAGTACGCATTACACACACACACACACACACACACACATACACACACACACACACACACACAAGTATGCATTACACACACACACACACACACACACACACACACACTACAAGTATGCATTACATTACACACACACACACACACACACACACACGCACACTGCAAGTATGTATTACATGACGTTACAGTCATTTAGCAGATGCTTTTATCCAAAGCTTCATACAAATACTGCTTTCAACAAGAGATTAAAAAACACAAATCAAGTAGATAAATAAATGATAAATAAGTGCCTCCCTGACCCAGTCGCCTTGATCAGAGCAATCCAAGTGCCATATTTAACACCAGGATATATATTTAGCGTATGACTAACCCAATCACCGGCTAGGAGAAATTCAAGAGCTGCAAAAGCAAAGCAGATGTAACCGTGACCTGCTCCATTTAAGAACAGGGGGACAAGTGTGTCTTTAAGATGTGACCTTAAGGTGGGAAGAGACTTTGATCCTAATGTTAGTGGCACACACACACACACCTCTCTCTCTCTCAGTCTCTCCCTCTATCTCTCTCTCTCTCCCTCTATCTCTCTCTCTCTCTCTCTCTCCCTCTATCTCTCTCTCTCTCTCTCTCCCTCCCTCTCTCTCACTCTCTCTCTCCCTCTCTCCCTCTCTCTCTCTCTCTCTCTCACTCTCACTCTCTCTCCCTCTCCCTCTCTCTCTCTCTCCCTCTATCTCTCTCTCAGGGCCTGGTGGGATGGTTTCCCCTGAAGCCCTACAGACTGACCTGCTAATCCACATTCTGTCATCCAGGAAGCTAACACACACACACACACACACACACACACACAGAGAGAGAGAGAGAGAGAGTCAACCAGTTCATGAGGCCGTGGGCAGTATGTATAGGCTCACCTATTATTAGGGCTCCTTAGTGACAACACACCGTTTGGGGGGTGGTGGGACACGTTGACGGTAGAATACTTGAAGTTCATGTATAACAGTCCAATATATCAAGAGTTTATAATATACAAGGTACAGTTTTACACATTCATAAAATGTGTTGTAATATTTACAAGTTAATAAATTGTGTGAGTTTAACATGTTATTAAATTGTGTTGTGAGTTTAACATGTTAATAAATTGTGTTGTGAGTTTAACATGTTAACAGGCTTGTCATGGAGCAGTTAGTTAGAGTTAATGGTCTGAATGTTTGTCTCCGTAATCTTTTTAGGTGGAGACCTTGGTTGATCGAATTAAAATATGACACAAGGATCGATAAGTCACAGAATGCTTCCTTCAATATATGTACCCATATAAACATGAACTGGAAGCACATTTGATTGTATATGCTGGAACTCACACACACACACGCACACACACACACACACACACAGAGCAATCCTATAGAACAGTACATCATGTTCTTGATGCACAGCATTGTCAGGAAGCAGGAAGTGCACATAAAGCACATATAGGCATGAGCAGGGTATCCAAGATATTATGTTCATCTATAATAACACACATATTTGTATTACTGTAGGCATAAACACATTATTATGTATATCTTATCTATATTATGTATATCTATAATAACAAACATATTGGTATTGCTGTAGGCATAAACAGATTATTATGTATATCTTATCTATATTATGTATATCTATAATAACAAACATATTGGTATTGCTGTAGGCATAAACAGATTATTATGTATATCTTATCTATATTATGTATATCTATAATAACAAACATATTGGTATTGCTGTAGGCATAAACAGATTATTATGTATATCTTATCTATATTATGTATATCTATAATAACAAACATATTGGTATTGCTGTAGGCATAAACAGATTATTATGTATATCTTATCTATATTATGTATATCTATAATAACAAACATATTGGTATTGCTGTAGGCATAACCACGATCTCCTAATCCACACCCAAAGTGATTCATGTCTAGCGGTTTGATAATGGAGCTCGTTCTGGTCTTTAGCACCCATGGTGTGTGCGTACCAGTGACTGTGTTTGTGTGTGTGTGTGTGTGTGTGTACTAAGTCTATCCATCCCTCCTTACTTCCACTCCACTATCTAGCCATCCATCCATCTATCTATCTATTCATCCATTCATCCACCCATCCATCTATTCATCCATTCATCCATCATCCATCCATCCCAACCTCCAAAACATTAGGGTCTATTTCAGTTGTTTGGTGATGCATATTGGAGTACTCTGGTACTTAACTCCTCTGTGTCTATACTTGGAACCGCTTGAGATCACTTTTTTTATTATTATTATTTTGTATCTGAATGGATGTAATCTGTGGCATGGCCCTCAACACACTTTTATGCTTACATTTCGAGTGATTCCACTACGCCTGCATATACAGTATATAACACACCAAGCCACACTCCCAAGGCATAATGTATTAGTAACTGAATAACACTAATAACCACTGAATAACACCCATTAGGACAAAGACCTGGACGTTTCACCATAAATAACTTATTTCCATTTGCAACGGTCAAATCATTATTAATACAAGTAGTTTGAAAGTCACAGACCCATATCTGAGAAGCACATATGTAAATGTTTACTGTGTCAAGCTGCAAGCCAAGTAGGTCATGTAAAATGAGGTTGCAACGGTTTGCATACAAGGAACACAATGTACACGTATGGTTTGTGGTTAATGTCACACATGTTGAAAAATGAGTTACACAGAGGATGCAAGTGTCATGAGACGACACAAAAAAAAACATGCACGCCCTCCGGACAAATTAATATTTTGATATGTAAGAAAATATGCTAACACACGCGTAATGTGTTGAGAAAGTAATACGCTCTCGGGTTATTTCGTAAAAGTATATAATTTGGTCCTAAATCATAAACGATGACAAAACAAACCACGACTAGCAGGCCGAGAAGAGAAAAAACAACAATGAACTTCTGCAGAAAATGCTGACTACGCAACAAAAAAAAGAATTAGGCTATGTACAATTCCCTTCTTCCTAAAAAACGCGCACCGACAGTGTTCCTTCCAAACAATAAGACACGGGTGTGCTTCCTTTCACTACGTCTGTGAAAATATTATAGATTTAGCATTTGGGGAACAAAGACTGCGATCCTCGCAGAACGGAGACGGATAGCAGCGAGGAGAGAGGGGAGGCGGGCTCCTCTCTCTTCGCTTTCACACAAAGAGTGGGTGTGTTCGCATAGACCAGTTTGCCTGGTAGCCACGCTGCAAGGCTGGACTCCAACGATCGCAACGAGCCTCTAAAACTACATTTAAAAACACACTGGGAATACAGAACAGACTCTTCCTATTTACAAATGTATCACACTGGGCTAATGTAAGAACCCATTTAGTAAGGACTCAATCAAGCAGATGTTACATTCGCAATCATAAAACTTAAGAAGGGGGGGGGGGGGTCACCTCTTTCTCTCTTCAACGAGTTAGAAAAAGGAAAAGCAGCCGTTTTTTAATTACTTAAAGGCTAATTCGCCAATGGCAGTGGTAACATACGGTCAACATGGCCATAGCTAGAATAATAAAACTTGGCAGAAAATAGGTCCACATTCCTTAAACTTGGCGGGAGACCTGTGTCAAAAGATGTTGACAGTAGCTAAATTTAAATATTGGGGCTGTGTTAAAATAATACAACAAACCTATACCAAGAGTAGATTATAAATATTTCTGTCCCGTTGCATGCTGTAGGGTTGCACTTGAGCAATCACGGTCTGGTAAACTTTCATGTCCACAAATTCAAGACTGGAACATTTTGTTCCCAACATTGAGAGTATATGGTTCGTTGTGTGCTCATTATAAAATAGCTTGGACATAAATTGTTAAAAGGTTTTGATAATGCTCGAAGTCTCCGTTTGTTGATCTAACGTAGTACAAGACGGTCCACAAATCCTTCCTAATCCAGCCGCGCTGAAGAGTAAAGGCGCCGTCCCTTATCGAGTCCCAATTCCTCGCTCCAAATGGGACCGTATACGCGCAATGAAAACATCAGATATTTTTCGATACCAGAGTCAAGATGCAATCTAAAACAAGCAATGTATATGTTAAACTCACCTTTAACGTGAAGAGAAATATTTAACTCTTTCGAAAAGTCGTTTATTATTTATTTAAGTTCCGTAAACATCTGTGATGGTATTATTATGTTGCTCAAAGCCCTCTATAGCGCATGCTCGCTTCGCAGTGTCCCATGCCAAAGCTGCCACAGAGATGAGCGGGCAAAATCTGCTTACATAATAGGCTTCCCTGCAGGCTACAGCCAAATACATTGCATAACTCAAATGACCCCATCCTGATTCTCTTGAGGATATAATACGTTTTGGGACGTTTTAAGCAATGTCGTTCTTCTGGATACAATTCGGTGATGAATCATAGGCCTTTTTAATTCATAGGCTATTATTTATTCTTTAAAAAATGAAATTCAGTCATCAACATTCCATTGGGAAATTAGTTGTGTGCATTCGCCATCCACATATCAATAGTGAAAATGTTGTGAATGTGTGCTTCTTAAAGCAGTATCTCTTATCTGGTTCGTCTCAGCCCACTGTGTTACTCTAACACCGCTTTTTCAGTTGCATGCGACCGTTGATTTAGCCCTGCGTGTGTTACGCTGGTTATAATAGTGAACTATATTCAGTAAGAATTCAGACACCTTCAGTTTTCCACATTTTGTGACAGCCTTATTCTAAAGTGGATAATATTTTTTATTTTTCTCAATAATCTACACACAATTCAACAAAACGACAACGTGAAAATTGTTTTGGCGAAATATCACCTTTACATAAGTATTAAGACACTTTGCCATTACTATTTGGAAAAGCACAATATAAAGGCCCATAGTTGACAGTCCATGTCAGAGCAAAAACCAGGCCCTGAAGTCGACAGAATCGTCCGTAGACTTCTAAGAAATGATTGTGTCGAGACACAGATCTGAGTTGTTCTCAGGTGGTAGCGTCAGTGGAATGGTCTCTCCTGGGGTCATCGGGCCTTAACCCGCTGAAGCCCATTACCCGCCGCCGTAGGATAACAAGCAATCACCACACACACCGCCAAAGCACGACAGACAGCTTCCAGTCAACGGAGTCTAAGAACTAGCGTCTCACTGCCACTAGGGGGCAACGCTGCATTACGACAGCATATGAACACAAAGCTTCGTTTAATATTGCGATTTGATGTTTTGAACTATAAATATATTAGTGTATAAAGAAAAAAAACGTGGAATTATGAGTGGAGGTTTGTCAAGGGCCAGTCTTTGAAAAATGTAAATATAAAAAAAGAATGTAGAGGGAAAAAACATGTCATACCTTATCATGGAGGGCAGCAACACAGAGGATACCTTGTTTTTGGAATCACGTTGTTAGCGCCTGCGTAGTAACTCATTACTGCCACAAGGGGGAAATATTCATTTAAAAGTCACAGATTGGTTGTCCAGCCTCACAGGAATAATAGAGAGAATGAAGCCACTAAGGGACTCACTTCAACCCCCCCCCCCCCCCCCCCCCCCACTGGAGCACACCACAAACTCTGGATGGTACCCTAACAAACCACAACGCTAACAGAGGGGAGGGGGGGGCGGCAGTTTGACACACACACACACACACACAGTTACCAGGCATACACACACACACACACCATTACCAGGCATATACACACACAAAGGGAACACACAGGACTGATCATGAATAATTAAATGCAACCCAACCTGTTTTTAATGAATTAATCAAGTCAGCAGACAATATTCCTTTAATTACCCCATTGCTCTCTGGCGAGCTGGTCGGAGCACACCCAGGGGCCGTGGGCCACCCAGGGAACAGGACACCAGGTGGTGATGACAGCCCCTACACTGTGGTGTGGTCAGGGGATGGCCGAGCGCTGGAGAGGGGATCTGGGTTAGGCTTTAAACCACGTTGAGGGCCACTGTTTAAAACAGGGGGCTTCCATTTCCAATAGGTACCTACTTTCAATAGAACCCTTTGTATGTAGCTTGACTTATAATAACATGTTATCCAATTACACAGGGACACAGAATGGAATGCAATACTCATGACAGGTTGAAGCATTTGCAGGGTCACGCTAAGGTCATCTGAAGCCTTGTGGTATTAAATCGATTGATGTGGTCATTCAGCAGACGGATTGCTGTCCAAACATTTGGATCTTTAGGGGGTCATATTGTGGCAGGCCCGGTCCAGTTGGACGAGGAGGAACAGAACAGAATGTTTCTCTAATGATTCTAGTACTGAGCTCCTAACCCTAACATGGGTCCTAGTACTGAGCTCCTAACCCTAACATGGATCCTAGTACTGAGCTCCTAACCCTAACAACTCTGGCTAACAGTGAATAGTTCTAGTACTGAACTCCTAACCCTAACAGAACTCTGCCTTACAGTAAAGGTTCCTAGCACTGAGCTCCTGTGAGGACAGAGCAGGCTCTGCAGGGCGACCACAGCAAGCCATACAGCAGCATGCCAGCCTGGGTGTAATGTTCCATCTGATCTAGACAGAGGCAGGCCCTTTCCTAGAGACTGGAATGCTGCCAGGACAATTTAGCCATCAACATACATGTGGCAGTCACGCACGCGCATACACACACACACACACACACACACACACACACACACACACACACACACACACACACACCAAACATCATTAAATGAAACAGTGAGATGAGGGTTGATGTTCAAATCAAACAAAATGGAGAATGTTAGAGAGGGAGATGTCCCTAGCAGGTGAGAAACTGGCTGGGCATCATTCTCTAACTCCAAACACCCAAGTGGACCCTGGGATTCAGGTGAGTGTGTGTTTGATGCCACCTCCTCTTTCCAGAGGAAACGCAGATCCACACAGAAGCTCCTTCCTTAATATGGCCGCCCCCAGGCTTGGCATCCCAGTGTGAGCTATGGTCGCAGTCTCCTGAGAGCTGCCGTGGCACTGCTGTGAGCTTTGACACCCGGCCACACTCCACATTAGCAGGCCCGCTAGAAGGGTCTGACTGGACGGGAGGTCAGAGGTCAGCTGGCTGGACTTCTCCCTCTCAGCTCTCTGTGACTGGAAACCATACACACCTACTAATTCAATACAAAAGGGAACATTTTCAAATTAAAGATCTGGAAAGTCTAGGTTTCTTATTTCATTTTTATTTTAATAAAATAAAATAAAAAAGTGTAAAAGTAAATTCCTATGAACACATGAATTGTATTTGAAAGTTAAAAACCTTCTCCTTCTCAACTTTGTCAAGAGACCCAAATGTACAAAAATAACTAAAAAGATCCAAGTGTTTGAGAAATGAGAGCTCCATGTCTCTCTGAGATTACAACAGGGGGAATCCACTAAGAGAAAGAGTGAGAGAGGGGAAGAAAGCGAGAGTGTGACATGGAAAGAAAGAGAGAAAGAGAGAAAGAGAGAAAGAGAGAGCGAGAGAGAGAGAGAGAGAGCGAGAGAGAAGGAGAGCCAGCACTGGCCAGTCAGTGACTTGACATTGGGAGGTGTTGGTTGGAACTAGATGCTGTCCAGTCCAGACAAGGCCTCCATTATGCCCCTGAAGGCCGTTAGTACCAGAGCTCATTCAGACCAGCCATCAGGGATAAAGCTGCCTTTTACAGGGAAACGGCAGGCAGGGCTCTGCCTCTCCTACCAATGACCCCTAACAGAGCAAACCCAAAAGACCAACACTAAATCATCACTGCACACGGAATAGACAACGTCTGCTGTTAAACTGACAACGTGACAAATAAAAGTAGAAAAAGGGGATTTGGAACCCAACTGTACTTAGTAAACATCTGAAGAAGAGGAATATTGTTTGGTGTACCTTTCTGAAAAGAGCTTAGGATGTGTGTGTGAGCGGTGCGTATTCCATTATAGTGCACCAGGATTCTGCCATTCTGCTAGATCTGTCATCACGCTCCAAAGGGTCAATATGGGTTAAGGGAGGCTCCTTGTATGCGTGCTTCTTGGAACTACCACTAAAACAAGATAGCTGTTTGCTCAACACTATGTACTCAACTCATCTCCAGACAGAGAGGAATTCCAGGGTTGAGGGATATGACGGGCGTAAAAGGATGTTTGAGATGAAAGGGAGGACGGAGAGAGATTACAGGAAAAATACACAAAGAAAGAGAGACAGACTAAAAGAAATGAAAAGGAGAAAGTAAATAAGGAAGGGATAGAGTAAGGTATGAATTAAAAGACAAACTGAGAAAAGAAAGGATGCTTAAAGAAAGAGGGTAATAACTAACCCACCAGATCACTAATAAACCAAACCCACCTGTCACCTTTGACCGGACGGACGTTCATTTATTTTCCATTCCTCCAGGCCCTGC
Organism: Aplochiton taeniatus; assembly: GCA_017639675.1. Lineage (NCBI taxonomy): Eukaryota > Metazoa > Chordata > Actinopteri > Galaxiiformes > Galaxiidae > Aplochiton > Aplochiton taeniatus. The sequence goes on along the minus strand of CM030185.1, from coordinate 17,878,729 downwards.
CTTCACATTCTGAACCCTACACAAGCTGCTGTCCTGGCCCCTGGTCTAGCCCTACACAAGCTGCTGTCCTGGCCCCTGGTCTAGCCCTACACAAGCTGCTGTCCTGGCCCCTGGTCTAGCCCTACACAAGCTGCTGCTCTGGCCCCTGGTCTAGCTCTACACAAGCTGCTGCTCTGGCCCCTGGTCTAGCCCTACACAAGCTGCTGTCCTGGCCCCTGGTCTAGCCCTACACTAGCTGCTGCTCTGGCCCCTGGTCTAGCTCTACACAAGCTACTGTCCTGGCCCCTGGTCTAGCCCTACACAAGCTACTGTCCTGGCCCCTGGTCTAGCCCTACACAAGTTACTGTCCTGGCCCCTGGTCTAGCCCTACACAAGCTGCTGCTCTGGCCACAGAGAGAGAATGTGTCTTTAGTGTGCTATCACCTTGACCTACTCTGATCAGCTCTCTGGAGTTGGGCTCAGTGATATCATACGTTTAGTGTGGGGTGGGGTAGGGTGGAATGCTATTGGTCACATGAAAGCCATTACAAGCTCTTTATGGACAGTGGTAATGGAGGAGAGCTGGTCTAAATATTCAAAGTTATAGCATGGAGAGACACATCTAAGTCCAAACCTTTGACCAAAATAGAAAGAGCGAGTATTGAAGCACTAACCTCTCAGCGTTCTGATATTTCTTTATAGACCTTCAAACGTTTGACCCAACCTAGACTGGCGTAGAGACTGGGTGTTCATTTTGGTTACCTTCATTTCCGATGTGTGCATTTACTGTTTCCCTTTACCTGTTTTGGAAAAGGGGATGGGGCCTAGCAGCCATCTCCGCTCCCCGTCGCCATGGACACCAACGGTCAGCTGACTTGACCGCAGCTTGGGGATTCGCTGGGCCTCTCCTCGTCCAACAGTGACAAACAATCTGAGGCAGCGGCCATTCAGACAGAGGAAGTCATTAGTGAATGGACTTTCCCTCCCCCTGTCTCTCTCTCCCCTTGTCTCCCCCTCTCTCTATGTCTCTCTCTCTCTCTCTCTCTCTCTCTCTCTCTCCCCTTGCCTCCCTCTCTCTGTCTCCCTCTCTCTCCCGTTGCCTCCCTCTCTCTGTCTCCCTCTCTCCCTCTCTCTCTCTCTCTCTCTCTCTGCTATTCAGCTGACTCATTCATTTTGAACAGACACGGACCCAAAAGCCAGATCACTGCCACTTACTGGGTAGAACTGGCCCTTAGAAGTTTATGGAAACAGACCAGATGATGACACTGCATTTTTTGGTTTGGAGCTGGGTCGTAAGAAGAGAGTGCAGAAGAGAGAGAGAGGGAAAAACAGCTCAGATTGGGCCCTGACCCAAAATACCAAACCAGAGAAAGACTGATGCTTATTGTCCACTGTGGGACTACCTGTGGACAGACAGACAGACAGACAGACAGGCAGACAGGCAGGCAGACAGACAGACAGGCAGACAGGCAGACAGGCAGGCAGGCAGGCAGGCAGGCAGGCAGGCAGGCAGGCAGGCAGGCAGACAGACAGACAGACAGACAGGCAGGCAGGCAGGCAGGCAGGCAGGCAGGCAGGCAGGCAGGCAGGCAGGCAGACAGACAGACAGACAGACAGACAGACAGACAGACAGACAGACAGACAGACAGACAGACAGACAGACAGACAGACAGACAGACAGACAGACAGACAGACAGACAGACAGACTGACTGACTGACTGACTGACTGACTGACTGACTGACTGACTGACTGACTGACTGACTGACTGACTGACTGACTGACTGACTGACTGACTGACTGACAGACTGACAGACAGACAGACAGACAGGCAGGCAGGCAGGCAGGCAGGCAGACAGACAGACAGACAGACAGACAGACAGGCAGGCAGGCAGGCAGGCAGGCAGGCAGGCAGGCAGGCAGGCAGGCAGGCAGGCAGGCAGGCAGGCAGGCAGACAGACAGACAGACAGACGGGGATTGGCATCAGCTGGTTCAGGTTTCAGCTGTCCTCTGACTCTCCAACACAGAACTAAAGAATTACATCTGTATTCCCTGACCAAGGCTGTCCAAAAACACACCACAAACAGAATCGCTTTATAATAAGGTAAAGTTTGGTGAGTTACATTTCACTCATTCTGCACACCTTTGGTGTATTATATATTTCCTCATTCCACCTGTGTCCTAACCCTTTTCCCTCTGAGAAGGGAGGCCCAGGGATGAATAGAGGATATTGTCTGGAGCTTCATCCAAACAAAGACAGCCATCAGGGACTTAGACGGAGCTCACCCCCAGCCTCCCCCCCTCAATGACAACTCTGCACTGGTTTAAGACACTCTCTGCACTGGTTTAAGACACTCTCTGCACTGGTTTAAGACACTCTTTGCACTGGTTTAAGACACTCTCTGCTGGTTTAAGACCCTCTCTGTACTGGTTTAAGACACTCTCTGCTGGTTTAAGACACTCTCTGCACTGGTTTAAGACACTCTCTGCACTGGTTTAAGACACTTTCTGCACTGGTTTAAGACACCCTCTGCACTGGTTTAAGACACTCTCTGCAATGGTTTAAGACACTCTCTGCACTGGTTTAAGACACTCTCTGCACTGGTTTAAGACACCCTCTGCACTGGTTTAAGACACTCTCTGCACTGGTTTAAGACACTCTCTGCACTGGTTTAAGACACTCTCTGCTGGTTTAAGACACTCTCTGCACTGGTTTAAGACACCCTCTGCACTGGTTTAAGACACCCTCTGCACTGGTTTAAGACACTCTCTGCTGGCTTCAGACATCTTCCATGTACCATTGTCCTCAAAGCTTTGCCCAGAAAGCTTGGCCTACTATCCAAAAGAAAGTGTGCCTGCTTACGATTGAATCAGGTCAGTTGGTGCTAGCTGGACAGGAAAAGAATTGTCATGGAAATGTAGTTCCAGGCCTAGCTTCCAGAGTCTTGGAGAAGGGGTCACTGTTAGGACAAATAAGCGTACGTAATGTTACTTTGAATAACTTGCATCAAACCAAGAGGAGTTCATTAAAGGCTTGTATGTACCTGTGTTTTATATATAAGCTGGTATGTAGCTATGTGTGTTATTATATTAGCTGGTATGGACCTGTACGTGTGTGTGTGTGTTATTATATTAGCTGGTATGAACCTGTCCGTGTGTGTGTGTGTGTTATTATATTAGCTGGTATGGACTTGTGTGTGTGTGTGTGTGTGTGTGTGAGTGTGTGTGGTAGACCCTCCCCTGGTGTGTTCCTTTGAAAGCAGCATGGGAGGGGCCAGGCTCCTAATAGCGCCGTGACCTTTCACCCGGCGAGGGGAACCCCTCCTCAGGACCAATTAGCAGCCTTCACACCACCTGTGGCTGCTTCAGAATCCATATCAGCGGATTGTGTGAGCGGCAGGGCAGTGATCAGGGAGGGGACTGATAAGATAGTCTGTCTGTTTGTTTAGACTCCTCCCTCAGGGTCCCACCAGACTGCGCTGATGTTCAGCAACTAATATGTGGCTTCATAGTGGATTCAAGTACATACATAGTATATTATAATGAGGACTAGGATTTAATGTAGAACCTCTCTTCCCAAATCCTCTTCAAAACCCATTACTGTGTGGATAGAAATAGACTCTGCATGAGGATCTTACCTGACTGTGCTCGTTGGACCCAAAATAACAAAGACTTCTAAGGAAGGGGAAGCTGTTTGAACACAACCCAGAAAGTAGGGCTGATATTTTCAACAAGCGTAAATTTGGCCCACATGTTTTGTAGAGTGGCTGCCATTCGAAGGTTTATTGAAAGCCCTTGGACAGTATCTGTGAACAGCTGGACAATCCTGCTTCCCTGTGGCGGTGATGCTGGAGCAATATGCTATTGTACAGTACCAGGTGGGATTAAGACATCACTCAAATGATTCTGTTAAGTTCAAACGTGACACCAATTCAAAACAACCAACACCGCCTGACACAAATCTAATCTAACGTCATGGACTAACGACCTGTGGCTTCAGCAGAGGGAAACACACACACACACAGACACACACACACACACGGTGTTAGTGATCAGCAGAGGGAAACACACACACACACACACACACACACACACATAAGGTGCTAGTGATCAGAAGACAAACACACACACACACACACACACGCACACACACGCACACACACACACACACACACACACACACACACACACACACACAAGCTGCCAGTGATCAGCAGAGGGAAACACACACACACACACACACACACATAAGGTGCTAGTGATCAGAAGAGAAACACACACACACACACACACACAGGGTGAGTGTCCGTTAGTCAGCTAGCTGCCAGTGATCAGCAGAGGGAAACACACACACACACACACACACACACACACACACACACACACACACACACACACACACACACACAGCAGTTCTGGTGCTAAGCCATTTGACACCTCTGACCACAGTCCATTAAGTCTCACTTCACAGTGAAAAACAATACAGAATACAGACTCCTATGTGGAGCCAACCAGGCAGGACAGCAGCTAACAGCCCACAAACAGCCAGCCAACCAGGCAGGACAGCCAGCTAACAGCCCACAAACAGCCAGCCAACCAGGCAGGACAGCCAGCTAACAGCCCACAAACAGCCAGCCAACCAGGCAGGACAGCCAGCTAACAGCCCACAAACAGCCAGCCAACCAGGCAGGACAGCCAGCTAACAGCCCACAAACAGCCCACAAACAGCCAGCCAACCAAGCAGGACAGCCAGCTAACAGCACAAGCTAGTTAACAGTCCCCCAGCTCACAGCTCCAGGTCAAACCTTCACTGGGGTTAGGGATATTCAGCTCAAAGCTCCATAGCCAACCTTCACTGGGGTTAGGGATATTCAGCTCAAAGCTCCATAGCCAACCTTCACTGGGGTTAGGGATATTCAGCTCAAAGCTCCATAGCCAACCTTCACTGGGGTTAGGGATATTCAGCTCAAAGCTCCATAGCCAACCTTCACTGGGGTTAGGGATATTCAGCTCAAACGTTCACTAGCACAGCTCCAGTCATGGCCCCTATATGCCCCTACTTATCCTCTGGGTGGCTGTGCTCTGTGGGCTCAGGGCCAGAGCCAGGGCCAGGCCAGAGCCAGAACCAGAGCCAGGGTCTCACTAACCCTTACCCTACACACATCTCAAAAAGCAGGTACAGACTCTGCCACAATTCCGTTGAGCAAGGCACTAGGTCACTTCTTACCTTAAAGGAGAATAATACGCTCAGTGCCTCAGCAGATTTAGTAAAAGTCCAGAGAAATCCTATATCTCACCTTTGACCTCTGAAAGCAGGAGGGATTTAGCTCAACACTCTACCCCTGACCCTATCTCAGTGCACAACCTGTTATACTTCTTCTCCTTCACTGTGAAACCCAATCTAATCCACAGTACTAGTTTTTAAAAGACACAGCCTACTCGGACAGGAGATCCTAAAATGCCCCCGTTAGGTCACACATTCAGGCCTGTTCTGATCATCACACCTCCATATCTCCTCTCCATCAGGACAGAGAGCCGCTCAGCAAACACCACAAGCCTCACTGTTTACACACATGCTGCAATAAAACCATCATTTGGCAACACTGAATTACTTGTAATGGGTCTTACACCCATTTTCTGGTTCAAATTGTCCTCATTTTTTTGTAAGAGGCTAAATTACCTAATCGACATTTCTTATTAAGCAATGATATACACAAACCTTTTATTTGAGATCATCCCCAAATGTAATTAATACCCAAGTGCCCATTGAACCATCTAAACACACAGAACACCACAAATAAAGAATGTTTATTAATAAATAAATAAATCCTCAGTGATCACCAAGACAACCATCGTCCTCACTCTGGCACTCCACCCCTCCTCGCTCACGCAGCAGAAAAACCACAAACATACTCACAGTCTGTCACACGCAGAACAACATACCAAAAAAGGAAGTTACAACATCAGGCACTAGCATTGATCCGGGTGTTGCCGTGTGGATCCTTTATGAGCTCTCTGTCTGGGAGGTGCCCTCCTCTGACACATTAGACAGCTGGACTCTGGACGGGCAGACAGAAAACTATTATCAGGGTGGAATGAACACAGGGAGACCGTGGTCTTTGGATCCGTAGGGACGGCTTCAAGCAACGCAGCAGCACCTGTAGAGGAGAGGGGGGAGCCAGACACAGAAACAAACACACCGTATTGACTGTGGATTCAAGTGGAACGTTTTCCAATTCAGGACGGCATCACAACCCTTTCACCCTCTCTGTCCTTTTGCTGTCTGCCGCTCCTATTCCGGACCAAAGGTGAACACAGTGTGAGTAAGGCTTTAAGGATTGTCCCAATGCTGTAATGTTGGGCGGGCAAAGGCACTCCTAGTCCCAAAGTGTCTGAAGATCAGACACTGGTCAGTCCCTGTTTACGACTTCCCGTCGCTGGCCTGCCTCCTCTTCTCCTCCAGCTTCTCCTCCAGACATTTGATCAGCACCGGGTCCACTTTGGAGTCAAACTTGTTGGCGAACCAGTGTCCGTAGTTCAGCAGCCAGCGCAGCTCGGCGGCGCCGAAGATGCAGACGCTGCGCATGTGCACCCCCGTGCACGGCGGGTAGAGCGAGCCCTCCAGGTAGTTCCACTTCACCAGACGGGTTTTGCTCTGCAGGTCGGTGACGTCCGGGTTGCCGGGCGGGATGTGTCCCGGGACGCCGGGGAGACGGGCCAGTGTGGCCCAGAAGTGTTCGTCTGGCGAGTAGGTGTCAGCCGACCACTCCAGGAAGTCTCCGACCACCTGGCTGCCAGTCACGTAGCTCACAAACTCCCGGGACAGGACAAAGTAGGCGCTGCCGATGAACACCTGGATGGCGTGAGGCGGCGCCGCCTTGGGCTGGCTGGTCTTGACGGGCATGCGGCGGTAGCCGTACGGCACGTCCTTCAGCTCGTGGTGGAACTTGAAGCGCTGCAGCTTGGCGTCGCTGGGCCGGCTGGTCTCCAGCATGTTGCTGCCGTTCAGCCTCTGCAGCTCCTCCACCAGCTCCTCCTGTGAGCGCAGAGGAAAGTCCTGGCCGCACAGGTTGATCACGTACCTCCACTTGACCTCCGACCCCAGCAGGTCGGACAGGCAGTGGAGGTCGGCGTTGAGCCGGCTGATGTGCGCATACTGCACGGCCTCCAGCCGCGAGGCGATGAAGACGTTGGGCAAGCACACGGCCAGGTTCCCCATGGCTCTGATGAAGGCTGGAGAGGACTTCTGGTCGTAGTGGAGGCAGTAGACATTCACAGGGGAGTAGATGGCCCTGAGGATCCTCTCCACCATGGGGGCGTTCTTATGGACCACCAGGGAGTAGGCCAGGGGGAAATGCCTCTCCTCCTCCGACACAGACACCTGGTGGTACCTCCTGGTCTGGAGGAAGCTGTCGCAGTCCGAGGTCAACGAAACAATGATGTCATCCTCCAGGTCCACGATCACCTTCCGCCGTATCTCCAGAGCCTTGCCGACCTCCACGGGGTCCAGCTGGTAGATGCCCGAGCAGTTGACCTCATGGCGTTGGGCGCGGTAGGAGCTGACCGTGACGCCGTAAGGCTCGACATAGAAGCTGTTCCCCAGAGTCACTCTGACGTAGAACAGCTTCAGCAAACACACCACCAGCACAGTCAAACCAAAGAGGAAGAACCTCCGTCTTAACTTATGGAAAGGCGCCCATCTTATTTTCATTCTACCAAGAAAGGCGGGGAAAGAGAAAATAGAACGTTTCATTCATTGATTACATTAGGAGCGCTCTAGGGAAGTCAACTTATTAGTAAGGTAATGACATACTCGTTGATTGTGCTTTACAAAAAAATTGTCATCGGCAGAGTGAAAAATAAAACAAGTCGATTTACCTCAAACATTAAATTAAACGTTAACATCAATGAAGGCAGTAGAATGAAAGTTTATGATAGAAAAGTAAAACATGTAAGTTTCCAAGTATTATAAGTTGCTACAACTACGCAGTGGTGAACTGCATTTTCTCTCTCTCTCCAAAGGTTTAAAATAGAACAAAATACATGCTATAAGCCTTGACAGACAAGAGAAAATAAAGGATTCTTTATCTCTGAACAGCATGTACTGACACAGCTTTAGAAACAGAAGTTTCTATTCATAAATACCCACTCATGTGCTTTTTAATTTGATTGTACAGCTGTAACAGCACTTCACTACACAGCGCCGTTTTACAGGCTAGATGAAGTTTGGGCAGAGGAAAATGTTCAATTCGAAACACAAGACAAACTATTCAGACCCGAGTTAGAAGGCATACCTTGCACTCCAAGATATCTAAGTTTCCGTCACTCGCCCTCTTGAAGTTAGCCAACGTTTCATCAAACTTCCTGAAATTAAACACAGCATCGACTCTGTGAAATACCGCGTCGTGCTCGCTTGCAAAACAATATATATCAGAAATGAGTAGGCGCAAACCTGCATGAGTAAATAAAATGTACTCGACATACCTCCTTTGGTTCCCAAACAGGCGCTTAACAGGTATTCAAGTGAGTAGCTAGACATATTTATAGATATCCAACAATCATACAGGCTGCCAAATGTATGAATACAGAATATACCGATGTATATATGTACATCTGTGCTAACATATACAAGTGAATAAAAACACTTTTTTTTTTATCGTCTCCAGAATTAATTTAAACAAGTTAAACATATATAACTAGTTTGTCTAAAAGTAATCCGATCAATAACGTTCTTCTATGTGCCCATTGAAAAACTTCCACACAACCATCCATAAACACCATATCTCCAGGCAGTATCATGCCATAATAGAAAATATCTGTCCGTGTACTCTTATCAGAATGACTGGTTCCTAAAACAAATATTTCCGCAAGATTTGAATCCACAGAGCAGCAAGTAAAAACATACCACGTTTATGATGAAACTCGACTGTGGTAATTGGGTGCATGAGTCCTTCAGGTTGGCAACGTTCTTCGACCCAACTCTTAACTGGGGGATCCGACCGCAAGCCAGACCTGCTGGAGGTAGGTGTGGCGAGGCAGGGCGAGCGGCACACTGCAGCCTGGCCGTCACGAGCGAGAGTCCAGCCAAGTGCAAGCCCTCCTCTGCCCACTGCCGGCCTGTTTGCGGCTATAATATAGGACCAGCCATCCACACTGCCGGTCAAACTCGCTGCATAGGACAGCAGAACAGATTGACAGACTACACTATTTTTTTTTTACCACAAAAGAGATTGTATAGACAAATAACTCAGAAGAAATATTTATTTGTTATGTAAAGAAATTTCAAATGAAAATACAGCTTCAATTTTTTTTTACCGACATTATACGGATAAATGAAGACTAGGCCAGCCCTTTGTTAAGTGATAATCCCCATTGCTGTTTCTTTCCAAAAATTACCCAACTGGTGTTCCACCCGACCAACCACATTCCATATGCGGTTTAGGAGAGTTGCGTTAAGTTCAACCATTTATTTGGCACACAGGAAGCCAATTTCAGAGGTGAAAAGAACAAGGTAATCTTAGAGAAAACCACCTATTTGGAAAAGCTTTGAGTCTTAATAGCTGATAAAGGTGTGAATACAGGCAGTCCTTTTTTTTCCAAAATTACAAGATTTCACGATGACAATTCATAAAATGTACAAAATATGATTTTAAAAACGCAGACAATTCTCTTGTATTATTTCATTGTGACTATGCATAAAATGTAACACAAAACAAACATAACTCTGAATATTCTAAGGAGACATCCTTTTGACTAAATAATATTTGGCTTCAACAATAACAGGCGTGAAAAATATAATCCAGAACCCTTAATAGTATAATAAAACATAAAAAGTATGAGGGATGACGAGGAATTTCTTAACTGGACTAAACATACTGAAATAGCGATGATGTATCTTGATAGACAGCTAACACACACACACACACACACACACACACACACACACACACACACACACACACACACACACACACACACACACACAGACGACAGACTGTTTCAAAAGCCCCAGTCTTCCTCCTGACCCTGTGTGAACATCTCCCAGTAGCGATCGATTATATGATTGGGTAGGAACTCCTCATCTCTGACCAATAGGATGGTCTGTATTTGCATGAGATGCTCCAGTCCAGTTGACACTGTATAAAAATAAGTAAATAAAGAAGTACTTCTTCACCAGACCGTAGTTTCAGCTTTCACAGTGACTTCATTTTAGCTAGCTCGTCTTGCTCCTAACATTGAAAGCAGGCTACTCCCCTGTAACCTGTGTTCTGGCGGGTAACACATCCTGTCACTACAAAACAACACATTATTACAATGCAGGAAGTCCATGCTTCAGTTCCTGCCCTCTTCATCAGATAGACTTGGCTTGGGGTGTGTGTGTGAGTGGGGGGTGTGGTGGAGTGAACTGGGGGGGGGTGGAGGAAGGAGAGGGGACTGGGGGGGAGGGGAGTGAACTGTAATAGAAAGAGAGAGACAATAGAACAACAGTGGCCCGAGAGAGAGACAGAGAGAGAGAGAGAGAGAGACAGAGAGAGACAGAGAGAGAGACAGAGAGAGACAGAGAGAGACAGAGAGAGACAGAGAGAGAGAGAGAGAGACAGAGAGAGACAGAGAGAGACAGAGAGAGAGAGACAGAGAGAGACAGAGAGAGAGAGACAGAGAGAGACCGAGAGAGACAGAGAGAGAGACAGAGAGAGACAGAGAGAGACAGAGAGAGAGAGACAGAGAGAGACAGAGAGAGACAGAGAGAGAGAGACAGAGAGAGACAGAGAGAGACAGAGAGAGAGAGACAGAGAGAGACCGAGAGAGACAGAGAGAGAGACAGAGAGAGAGAGAGAGAGAGAGAGAGAGAGAGACAATAGAACAACAGTGGCCCGAGAGAGACAGAGAGAGACAGAGAGAGAGAGAAAGAAAAAAAGGAAGGAAAGCAAGAAAAAAATACTTCAAAATATAGAGAGAAGCTAAAAGCAATAGAGAAAAGGAGAGACAAACAGAGAGGCAGGTAGAGAAAAGGAGAGACAAACAGAGAGACAGGTAGAGAAAAGGAGAGACAAACAGAGAGACAGGTAGAGAAAAGGAGAGACAAACAGAGAAACAGAGAGACAGGGTCGAACAGAGAGGAGCGGACGCTAAAGTCAGTGTGACAAGTTTAGGAGATCTGACAAGTACGAAAGGAGGAGGAAGAGGAGGAGGAGGAGGAGGGGGAGGAGGAAGAGGAGGGGGAGGAGGAAGAGGAGGAGGGTGGAGAGGAGGAGGAGGAGGGGGAAGAGGAAGAGGAGGAGGAGGAAGAGGAGGAGCAGGCAGCAGTGACAGGAGACGGACCTGTGGAGGGGGTTTCTCCCTGAGGGGAGCAGCAGGGCTGGGGGTTAGGCTGAGGGGCTGCTGATGCAGCCTGGCCTGGAGCAGCTGTTACTGGGGCAGTCAGCGGAGAGGGGGGTGCCGGTAGAAAGCTGGCCGTTCGTGGTGGTGGTGGTGGTGGGTGGGTTGATAAGTAAGCAGAAAGAGGCTTCTCTCTGTACAGCACCTGGTGGTCATGACGACCACAACACAAACAAGAGAGACGGTTCAAGTTTCAAGCTAAAACGACACAATCACATTAGAGCAGCCATTAGAGCAGCCCTGTGGATGCTGCATGCAACAGATTCTGGCGAGGAGAAGCTTTCCTCTCCTGCTCTTCACCCCTACAGCTGGCCTACAGGTCGTAACGGTCACCCCTACAGCTGGCCTACAGGTCGTAACGGTCACCCCTACAGCTGGCCTACAGGTCGTAACGGTCACCCCTACAGCTGGCCTACAGGTCGTAACGGTCACCCCTACAGCTGGCCTACAGGTCGTAACGGTCACCCCTACAGCTGGCCTACAGGTCGTAACGGTCTGCCTGTTCACCTCTCCAGTCCACTGGACCCCCTCCCGATAGGCTGACCAGCTGAAACACTGACTTCCTGACCGAGTCGCAGGCCAGCTGGCTGAACGGTCAGTTTTACAGCCAGCTAAAAGGCTGACTAACTGAATCGTAGACTGCCAGGCTAGCTAAATTCAAGACCCTGGTTGCAGATGTCCTTCAGGAGGAGTGTAAATGTTTTCTAAAGCCTGGATTCTTTAAGTGTTTGTATAGGTGTCTTGAAAGATGTTTAATGTATGTACTGTCATATTTGTGTCAATGTAACTTTTAAATGCTGTTTTTGCTGCCTTTCTTGGGCAGGTCTCCCTTGAAAAAGTGATTATATCTCAATGGGCTTTTTCCTGGTTAAATAAAGGTTAAATAAAATGGCTACCTCGGTGTGTGGGTGGCATGACAGCATAAATGTCTCTATATATACACCGCTCTGCAGTGATCAGTCAATAATGCATGACAGTCAGTGGAGATGCTGTGCCTTGCTCTATAAAAACACCCCTTCTATCAGCAATGTTTCTTTCTACCTCAAAGTGTGTGTTGTGGGACCTCCCTAAAAATAACAAAATCGTCACAAAGAAACCAGAAGAGCTGGGAGGAGCCCACAACCAGCAGCGGTTTCTGAGAGCACCATAGAAGAAGAACAGGCTAGGTCTAAGAACAGGACTTACCGCAAACCAATTTTAGAGGAAACCTCTGAGGCATTAGAATTACAACTAGGGACGTGCTGACAACTGTCATTCATAGAGGACTCGGAAAAGTAATGTTCAGTTAGATCATTATTTTTTTTACCAAATGAGTATCGTTTGGGAACCCGTACTGACAGGGTCAGTCAGAAAATATTTATGCACCTTTCAAAACCCTAGGGACACATTCTGTTATTTAAGATAAATAAATAATTAGAACTCAAAATCAAATAAAATCCATATATGAACAACTTGTTTAACTCATTTATTTTGAGAATAATATTGGCTACCTTGTCCCAGGCGTAGCTGGAGCTCACTGGGGTCTCGCTGCCCAGAACAGCCTGCACCCAGAGCTCCGGCCCTGGGTAAACTCTACTCCACATGTCCCTCAAAGAACCATCAGGCTGGAGGGATGCCTCCTGGTAGGAGCCCTGCACACACAGAGAGACAGCCCCATACCAGTAAATATACAGTATATCAGCCTTGCACACAGAGAGACAGCCCCATACCAGTAAATATACAGTATATCAGCCCTGCACACACAGAGAGAGACAGCCCCATACCAGTAAATATACAGTATATCAGCCCTGAATACAGAGAGATACAGCCCCATACCAGTAAATATACAGTATATCAGCCCTGAATACACAGAGAGAGACAGCCCCATACCAGTAAATATACAGTATATCAGCCCTGAATACACAGAGAGAGACAGCCCCACACCAGTAAATATACAGTATATCAGCCCTGAATACATAGAGAAATCACCATACCAGTAAATATACAGTATATCAGCCCTGAATACACAGAGAAATCACCATACCAGTAAATATACAGTATATCAGCCCTGAATACACAGAGAGAGACAGCCCCATACCAGTAAATATACAGTATATCAGCCCTGCACACACAGAGAAATCACCATACCAGTAAATATACAGTATATCAGCCCTGCACACACAGAGAGATCACCCTACCAGTAAATATACAGCATATCAGCCCTGAATACATAAAGAAATCACCATACCAGTAAATATACAGTATATCAGCCCTGAATACACAGAGAGACAGCCCCATACCAGTAAATATACAACAGCAATACGTACCAACAACACCATAGATAATGGTGGCTGTTGTGATGCTAAGCTAACCCAGTGTGGCTGTTGGGATGCTAAGCTAGCCCTGTATGGCTGTTGTGATGCTAAGCTAGTCCTGTATGGCTGTTGTGATGCTAAGCTAGCCTGGTTTAGCTGTCGTGTTGCTAAGCTAGCCTGGTTTAGCTGTTGTGATGCTAAGCTAGCCCTGATTGGCTGTTGTGATGCTAAGCTAGCCTGGTTTTGCTATTGTGATGCTAAGCTAGTCCTGTGTGGCTCTGTGATGGAAGCCAAGCTCCAGTCTAACCTTCCACTGCAGCTTCAGAACCTTTTCTCCAGGTCTCACGATTCCTCTTTGGATCAGCTGCCTCAGCTCTCTGACCTCCTGCCTGAACGTGTCACTTCCTGTGCTGCTCCCTCTGTCATTTACATTGTTTGCTGTTGGTGGGGTCCCAAACTTATCAATGTCGGAGACAAAATTAGCTATATATGGGTGTGATGTTAGGTTGCCATTGGTTACTGTCCCATCATACTCTGTTGGTACTTGAGGCCTGAATCTACATGATACTTGGGGCGGGGCCTGATGGGGTGGGGCCAAAGGAACCAGGAAGTACCTTTTGATCTCTGTGGCAGGGCTTGCTGCAACGGCAGTTTGAAGGGGCCATGTAAAAGTTTGAGGGGTCATCACCATGTCGACAGACCCCGAGCCTCCAGTCTGGGGAATCTTTACTAAATTGTCGGAACGAGGTTGAGTCGTCATAGCGACGACGTTTGGTGTTCCAGATTTGGTTATCCCGGTGACCTTGATATGGCCAACAGCAGTGCTCATCACAGCACCAGTCCCCAGACTGGCCTGGCTCTCCTCGCTGGAGGCTGAGTCCGGCTGCCTGTGCCCCATCAGACTGCTCTGGGAGCTGGGTGGCGGCAGGCCAGGCTTGGCCCCTGTCTGAGTGCGTGCACGGTGCTGCTGTCTCAGCTCGTCGTGGCTCTGCAGGAGTCCCAGCAGCCTCTTCTGTCTGGAGGCCAGCGCTGTGAGTTGACTCCTCAGGACGCCCTGAGTGAAGTGGGCCGACGCTACCCTGTCACAAACAACAACAACATGGTCCTAAAAACAACAACAACATGGTCCTAAAAACAACAACAACATGGTCCTAAAAACAACAACAACATGGTCCTAAAAACAACAACAACATGGTCCAAGTCTACCTCCCAGACCGACAGGTTTGCATTCTTCCCTGCTAGGTGATCTACCTGTACTTCCGGGTGAGGTCATCTTTCACTGCCTGCTGTTTGGCCATGACATCATTAAGCACAGCCTGGATGTCGGACAGTGCCCTGGTAATTACGGCTGGTACATCAAACATAACACACGGTTAGAGGAGAATGTAAATCAAAGGAGACAATGTTGATAACTGTCTAAATAAGTTCAGGTTAGTTAGGGGTGTTAGTTAAATAGTGTGGGTTAGAGTTTACATCTAAAACCAATTTAAACTCATCATTCAGTCTAGTAGCTGTATATCTACCTGCGTGGTCTGGCTCTGAGGCGTGTTAGTCTAGAAGCTGTATATCTACCTGTGTGGTCTGAGACGTTTCAGTCTGGTAGCTCTATATCTACCTGCATGCTCTGGCTCTGAGGAATTCCAGACTGCCAGCTCCTGCTGTTTTCTCTCCACCTCCTCTAGAGAAGAGTTAATGGCCTCTGAGGGACTCAGCTGCACAGATACACACAAACAGTCAGTAAGTCTGCTTTGGAATCTAACCAGACACACAGACAGTCTACAAACAGTCACTACATACTGCTCTGTGTGGTGTAGTTACTACATACTGCTCTGTGTGGTGTAGTCACTACATACTGCTCTGTGTGGTGTAGTTACTACATAC
Source organism: Aplochiton taeniatus (assembly GCA_017639675.1). Classification (NCBI taxonomy): domain Eukaryota; kingdom Metazoa; phylum Chordata; class Actinopteri; order Galaxiiformes; family Galaxiidae; genus Aplochiton; species Aplochiton taeniatus. The sequence goes on along the minus strand of CM030185.1, from coordinate 17,863,197 downwards.
TGCTCTGTGTGGATGTGGTCACTACATACTGCTCTGTGTGGTGTAGTTACTACATACTGCTCTGTGTGGTGTAGTTACTACATACTGCTCTGTGTGGATGTGGTCACTACATACTGCTCTGTGTGGATGTGGCCACTACATACTGCTCTGTGTGGATGTGGTCACTACATACTGCTCTGTGTGGATGTGGTCACTACATACTGCTCTGTGTGGTGTAGTTACTACATACTGCTCTGTGTGGATGTGGTCACTACATACTGCTCTGTGTGGATGTGGTCACTACATACTGCTCTGTGTGGATGTGGTCACTACATACCGCTCTGTGTGGATGTGGTCACTACATACTGCTCTGTGTGGATGTGGTCACTACATACTGCTCTGTGTGGATGTGGTCACTACATACTGCTCTGTGTGGATGTGGTCACTACATACCCTCTCTGTGTGGATGTGGTCACTACATACCGCTCTGTGTGGATGTGGTCACTACATACTGCTCTGTGTGGATGTAGTCACTACATACCGCTCTGTGTGGATGTGGTCACTACATACTGCTCTGTGTGGATGTGGTCACTACATACTGCTCTGTGTGGATGTGGTCACTTCATACCGCTCTGTGTGGATGTGGTCACTACATACTTCTCTGTGTGGATGTGGTCACTACATACTGCTCTGTGTGGATGTGGTCACTACATACCGCTCTGTGTGGATGGCTGCCGTGCTTCTGTGTCAGGCGTTTCTCTCTGCCTCTCTCCCCGTCTCCAGGGCTCCTCCTGATGGGGTTCCCCTCAGGCTCTCCTGCTGCCTCCCTGGGGCTGGAACTCCCTTTCTCCTCATCCCCAGTGCCAGTGGGCCTCGTCACGGGTTCCCTGGTAGTCTGACGGTCCCTCCCCGAGTAGGTCTCTCCACGTCTGGATGTGGGCTGTCGAGATGTCTCCTCCTCACTCTCACTCTCCTGAGGAGCCTGGCTCCTACCTTGACTCTCTGACTGTAGACTACCTGTAAAAAGAACATCACTCACAGTTAGGGCTGTCCTAACCCTAACCTGGAAAAGTAAATCACTCAGTTAGGGCTGTCCTAACCCTAACCTACAAAAGTAAATCACTCAGTTAGGGCTGTTCTAACCCTAACCTGGAAAAGTAAATCACTCAGTTAGGGCTGTCCTAACCCTAACGTAGAAAAGTAAATCCCTCAGTTAGGGCTGTCCTAACCCTAACCTACAAAAGTAAATCACTCAGTTAGGGCTGTCCTAACCCTAACCTGGAAAAGTAAATCACTCAGTTAGGGCTGTCCTAACCCTAACGTAGAAAAGTAAATCACTCAGTTAGGGCTGTCCTAACCCTAACCTGGAAAAGTAAATCACTCATTTAGGGCTGTCCTAACACTAACCTGGAAAAGTAAATCACTCAGTTAGGGCTGTCCTAACCCTAACCTGGAAAATACAAACTGAATGTTTCCTCGTTTCGCTCCAAACTTGCCCGTGGTGATGTTTCAGATTGGTAGCATGGATACATAAGACTAGGATCTGAAGCTCATGGCTATAAAGTGTGATACAGATTATATTAGTTTATCTTAGGTCAGTAATATACAGTGTGATACAGATTATATTAGTTTATCTTAGGGCAGTAATATACAGTGTGATACAGATTATATTAGTTTATTTTAGGCCAGTAATATACAGTGTGATACAGATTATATTGGTTTATTTTAGGGCAGTAATATACAGTGTGATACAGATTATATTAGTTTATCTTAGGCCAGTAATATACAGTGTGATACAGATTATATTAGTTTATTTTAGGCCAGTAATATACAGTGTGATACAGATTATATTAGTTTATCTTAGGCCAGTAATATACAGTGTGATACAGATTATATTAGTTTATCTTAGGCCAGTAATATACAGTGTTATACAGATTATTAGTTTATCTTAGGCCAGTAATATACAGTGTGATACAGATTATATTAGTTTATCTTAGGCCAGTAATATACAGTGTGATACAGATTATATTTTCCCAGTAAGTCTCTTCTCAGCAGTCTAACGTGTGTCTAAGTGTAAGCGTACCTTTAAGGACTGGGCGCTGTGGTTCAGGTCTAAGGAGGGGTCCTCGGAAGGTGGTGAGGACCTGTTTGAGGTCGAGGTGTGTGGCTAGGTCCAGGGCACTGAGCCCCTTAGCGTTTCTGTCGTTTGGGTTGGAACCATACTGCAGCAGCAGCTTCACCACCTGAGGTTATACAGAATAATAAAGAAATGCTATTTCACAGAGCACTGGTATGCTGCAGTTTGTGTTCCATTGCATTGGGATGGTTACTGAAACTTACTGAATAAGGTACAGCGCCACGGGAATGCTTTTCACCAGTCGCTACTGCATCCAAACTGAGTGTGTAATTAGGCCGTCTTGGCACATCTCCTCCCATGTTGTAGTGCAATACTCCCACTCCTCCCTCGACCCTCCCATGAATGCGTGAGTAGGAAAAGTGTAACTTGTTCTGCAATTTTAGCCATGTGGGGTCTGTTAGTACACACCGTGCCATGTTTTTAGGCCACCTTTGTGATGGAATTATGCCTAAAACGGGGGCTAACACCCTAGTACATCACCCTGAGTATCAGCTAGTACATCACCCTGAGTATCAGCTAGTGTCCATCACCCTGAGTATCAGCTAGTACATCACCCTGAGTATCAGCTAGTGTCCATCACCCTGAGTATCAGCTAGTACATCACCCTGAGTATCAGCTAGTGTCCATCACCCTGAGTATCAGCTAGTACATCACCCTGAGTATCAGCTAGTACATCACCCTGAGTATCAGCTAGTACATCACCCTGAGTATCAGCTAGTACATCACCCTGAGTATCAGCTAGTGTCCATCACCCTGAGTATCAGCTAGTACATCACCCTGAGTATCAGCTAGTGTCCATCACCCTGAGTATCAGCTAGTACATCACCCTGAGTATCAGCTAGTACATCACCCTGAGTATCAGCTAGTACATCACCCTGAGTATCAGCTAGTACATCACCCTGAGTATCAGCTAGTACATCACCCTGAGTATCAGCTAGTACATCACCCTGAGTATCAGCTAGTACATCACCCTGAGTATCAGCTAGTACATCACCCTGAGTATCAGCTAGTACATCACCCTGAGTATCAGCTAGTACATCACCCTGAGTATCAGCTAGTACATCACCCTGAGTATCAGCTAGTACATCACCCTGAGTATCAGCTAGTACATCACCCTGAGTATCAGCTAGTACATCACCCTGAGTATCAGCTAGTACATCACCCTGAGTATCAGCTAGTGTCCATCACCCTGAGTATCAGCTAGTGTCCATCACCCTGAGTATCAGCTAGTACATCACCCTGAGTATCAGCTAGTACATCACCCTGAGTATCAGCTAGTGTCCATCACCCTGAGTATCAGCTAGTACATCACCCTGAGTATCAGCTAGTACATCACCCTGAGTATCAGCTAGTGTCCATCACCCTGAGTATCAGCTAGTGTCCATCACCCTGAGTATCAGCTAGTACATCACCCTGAGTATCAGCTAGTACATCACCCTGAGTATCAGCTAGTACATCACCCTGAGTATCAGCTAGTACATCACCCTGAGTATCAGCTAGTACATCACCCTGAGTATCAGCTAGTACATCACCCTGAGTATCAGCTAGTGTCCATCACCCTGAGTATCAGCTAGTACATCACCCTGAGTATCAGCTAGTACATCACCCTGAGTATCAGCTAGTACATCACCCTGAGTATCAGCTAGTGTCCATCACCCTGAGTATCAGCTAGTACATCACCCTGAGTATCAGCTAGTACATCACCCTGAGTATCAGCTAGTACATCACCCTGAGTATCAGCTAGTGTCCATCACCCTGAGTATCAGCTAGTACATCACCCTGAGTATCAGCTAGTACATCACCCTGAGTATCAGCTAGTACATCACCCTGAGTATCAGCTAGTACATCACCCTGAGTATCAGCTAGTGTCCATCACCCTGAGTATCAGCTAGTACATCACCCTGAGTATCAGCTAGTGTCCATCACCCTGAGTATCAGCTAGTACATCACCCTGAGTATCAGCTAGTACATCACCCTGAGTATCAGCTAGTACATCACCCTGAGTATCAGCTAGTACATCACCCTGAGTATCAGCTAGTGTCCATCACCCTGAGTATCAGCTAGTACATCACCCTGAGTATCAGCTAGTGTCCATCACCCTGAGTATCAGCTAGTACATCACCCTGAGTATCAGCTAGTACATCACCCTGAGTATCAGCTAGTGTCCATCACCCTGAGTATCAGCTAGTACATCACCCTGAGTATCAGCTAGTGTCCATCACCCTGAGTATCAGCTAGTGTCCATCACCCTGAGTATCAGCTAGTGTCCATCACCCTGAGTATCAGCTAGTGTCCATCACCCTGAGTATCAGCTAGTACATCACCCTGAGTATCAGCTAGTGTCCTCTGGGAGGCTCAGAGTCCCCAGGTGCAGAATAAATAGATGTTAAAACGTAATTATTCTAATAACAGTTTTAAATAGCGGCAGATAAGGGATTTGTGTAGAGCCTTGCTTTTATTGATGTGTTGTGTTTCTGTTCATCTATCGGTGCTTTTAGGAGGCATGCATGTTTTTACTTAAAACTGTGAATGTTTTTCTGTATGTGGAATGTTTGTGGTTGATGGCTGCAGCATGGGTGAAAGGGTCTACCCACAGGGAGGGGGGTGGGTTCATTTTACCACCTGGGAGTGCCCTGAGGTGACGGCGTCATGCAGGGGAGTGAGTCCCTCCAGTCCTCTGCTGGTGACGTCTGCTCCAGCCTTCAGCAGCTCCTCCACCACAGAGGAGTAACCTGCAGCACAGGCCTCATGGAGAGGTGTCCACCCTGACACACACACACACACACACACACACACACACACACACGCATGTACACACACACACACACGCACGCACGCACACACACACACGCATATACACACACACACACGCATATACACACACACACACACACGCACACACACGCACACACACACACACGCACACACACACACACATTGATTACATATTGCTAGATTATACTATCCTGCTATGGAGGAGAATTGGATTTCCATAAAGGTTGTAGACACACAGCTGATGCAGCTTTTAGTTCCTCAGATTTGTCACCACTGGCTATGCACACAAAAAGTTTAGGAAGGTAGTTAATAAGTAATGAATATAACATATCATAATAACAATATTAATACTTAATTAGTAATATATACTATGCTTGAAGATAAAACAAGTTGAATGAACTTCTACAAGTTCACAGTTAAAAAACAACACAACAAACCAGGAACCACGTAATAAATGAGTACAAATATTACTCTGAGTGAATATATGAATAACAGAGTGCTTATATATGAATAACAGAGTGATTATTTCCCCTGCCCATGGTGATCCAGGGGCCCAGCAGGGTGGTTCCTGACCTGCATTGTCCTTGTTGTTGACGTTGAGTCCTGCCTGGAGGAGGGCTTTGACCAGGGGCACGTTTCCCTTCTTAGAGGCCAGGTGGAGGAAGCTTTCCCCCAGGCCGTTCTTCTTGTGGAGGCTCCTTGGCAGGACCACGGAGGCTTGAAGAGCCCCTGGCGTCCCATCAGCAGGGTGGGAGGACAACGAGAAGTTACACAGTGCCCTGATACAAGCATGGTTCAGTGTCCGTGTGTAATAATACAAAAAACATACAATGAAAACTCAAACTAAAAATGTATATTGTTACGAGGCTGGGTTCATGTCTATGTATATATAAATATATATTCTTTGTATTTTATTTTATATGTATATTCACGGTAAGTAGAAAATGCATCTCCAGAGTACCTGTCTTGGATGTGCTCCCAGCAGAGGCTGTTGCTTTCTGGGATTGCCATGGGCTGGTGCGTCTGGCAGGCGTTCCCTGTCTGGCTGTGTTCCCCGGTCTGGGTGTGTTCCCCTGTCTGGCTGTGTTTCCCTGTCTGGGTGTGTTCCCCTGTCTGGGTGTGTTCCCCTTAGCTTTTCTCTGGTTCCATCCAGCCCGGGGGAATCGTTTGGCGGCCACCCTTTGAGATGATTCTAGCTGTGTCTCTTCATCCCTCACAGCCTCTGTGACTCTGGATGATTCTACCTGTGTCTCTTCATCCCTCACAGCCTCTGTGACTCTGGATGATTCTACCTGTGTCTCTTCATCCCTCACAGCCTCTGTGACTCTGGATGATTCTACCTGTGTCTCTTCATCCCTCACAGCCTCTGTGACGCTGCAGATAACCCCTGCAGGCAGTAGGCTGACAGAGAAGTCTTCTGGTGTTTCAGGCGAATGGCCTATCATGGTTGACTCATGGTCATTGAGCTCAGGTTGGTCCCTCGGCCTCCCACTAGACTCCTGTGGGAGAGGACTTCCTGTCTCTCTGACCTTTGAACCAGAGGAGCGGTCTGAGGGATCACCAGCAGACACCAGCCTGATGCGCTCCACTAGCTCATCCTAAGAAAGAAGCATCAACTCTTCACATAACACTCACATCACACCACATAGAAAACGTTCAAACTGAATTTGGGGGAACTTAATCTTTGTTTTTTGGCTCCAGATAAATAGAAAATAATTCCAGCAGGAATTGAAAATAAACTTCAAGTTTTATTGGAGGACATTTGAGTTGAAGTGTTCTTGTTTTGACGAATCTTAAATATTTAGCTGTATTGTAAAAACTGTAACAAATGTTACAGTGTTCATTTTGTTGATTTCATTTATACACATTCTGCCATGAAACACAGCAGTGCTGCTAGACCTAGTCTTCATCAGGTAGCCCTGTATACATAAATCAAACAACCCAGACCTAGTCTCCATCAGGTAGCCTGTATACATAAATCAAACAGCTCCAGACCTAGTCTCCATCAGGTAGCCCTGTATACATAAATTAAACAACCCAGACCTAGTCTCAGTCAGGTAACCCTGTATACAAATCAAACAACCCAGAAGAGACAGCCTTAGTACCTCGGAGATGGTTGTGCAGTCTGTGTCTGGAGAGCCTAACAGCCGAGGTGGAGTGGCTGGCAACAGCGTGCTGTCAATATTGGTCTCTGAGAATTCTGTCTCCATCGGGGCGTGGTGTTCTCCAGAACCCCTGGTGATTGGTGGAGATGTCACTATAGGGGCGTGGTGTTCTCCAGAACCCCTGGTGATTGGTGGAGATGTCACTATAGGGGCGTGGTGTTCTCCACAACCCCTGGTGATTGGTGGAGATTTCTCCATAGGGGCGTAGTGTTCTCCAGAACCCCTGGTGATTGGTGGAGATGTCTCCATAGGGGCATGGTATTCTCCAGAACCCCTGGTGATTGGTGGAGATTTCTCCATAGGATCGTGGTGTTCTCCAGAACCCCTGGTGATTGGTGGAGATGTCTCCATAGGGGCATGGTATTCTCCAGAACCCCTGGTGATTGGTGGAGATGTCTCCATAGGGGCATGGTATTCTCCAGAACCCCTGGTGATTGGTGGAGATTTCTCCATAGGATTGTGGTATTCTCCAGAACCCCTGGTGATTGGTGGAGATGTCTCCATAGGGGCATGGTATTCTCCAGAACCCCTGGTGATTGGTGGAGATGTCTCCATAGGGGCATGGTATTCTCCAGAACCCCTGGTGATTGATGGATATGCCTCCTGCTCCCGTTGGACAGACAAAGCTGATAGGCTGACCTCTGAGTGTCTCTGTGTCGCTGTATGAACCGGAAATATACTAGCGCCATGAGATTCTGACTCACTAACTATAAACAGCACTGACGGTCAATGGAGATTCTGTGTTAATATACCTTTAGAGGATCAAGCAATGTTATCTGCAGACAATATTCTATAACTAAACTAAAAACAGAACCAGAGACCAATTCTAAATGTTAGTATAGCATGCTTCTCACAGGCTACAGTGTAAAAGCCTGGATTACCTTGGACCTGCAGCTCTTCAGCCAGGAGAGAGGGGGAGATGGAGTCACAGGAAGCCCCACACTCATCACTAGGACGGCAAAATAGACACAACTTCACTGACCCTGACGAGACCATAGAGATGTAGTCACACCAAGCATAACACACAAAATAGAAAATGTATATAGAGGGGATTACATAAGATTAGAGTAATGAAGTGATGGTGATGTTCAGCATCTGTACCAGAGCACTATATAACAGCCTGTGTCTCTGTGTTCAGGATCCCTGTGGAGTATGGCCTGTTACCAGGGACCAGGATCCCTGTAGAGTATGGCCTGTTACCAGGGACCAGGATCCCTGTAGAGTATGGCCTGTTACCAGGGACCAGGATCCCTGTAGAGTATGGCCTGTTACCAGGGACCAGGATCCCTGTAGAGTATGGCCTGTTACCAGGGACCAGGATCCCTGTGGAGTATGGCCTGTTACCAGGGACCAGGATCCCTGTAGAGTATGGCCTGTTACCAGGGACCAGGATCCCTGTGGAGTATGGCCTGTTACCAGGGACCAGGATCCCTGTGGAGTATGGCCTGTTACCAGGGACCAGGATCCCTGTGGAGTATGGCCTGTTACCAGGGACCAGGATCCCTGTGGAGTATGGCCTGTTACCAGGGACCACCTCTGGAATAAGAGGCAATGGAAGGCAAAAGAGCTGGCCTGGAAACCTGGAACCTTCAATAGCAAAACCTTTATAATTGTTGGGAGTTCTTTCCAATCCTACCTGCAAGAATATCAGTCTATATTTTTCTATTATTCTAGTATACTTTGTTTTCGAACAGTTTTAGTAACACATACAGAGTAGCATTACATGCCCATGTCACCAACAGGCCCTGTGTTAGTTTCTGTTTAAAGGCTATGGTAAGGCCCTGTGTTAGTTTCTGTTTAAAGGCTATGGTAAGGCCCTGTGTTAGTTTCTGTTTAAAGGCTATGGTAAGGCCCTGTGTTAGTTTCTGTTTAAAGGCTATGGTAAGGCCCTGTGTTAGTTTCTGTTTAAAGGCTATGGTAAGGCCCTGTGTTAGTTTCTGTTTAAAGGCTATGGTAAGGCCCTGTGTTAGTTTCTGTTTAAAGGCTATGGTAAGGCCCTGTGTTAGTTTCTGTTTAAAGGCTATGGTAAGGCCCTGTGTTAGTTTCTGTTTAAAGGCTATGGTAAGGCCCTGTGTTAGTTTCTGTTTAAAGGCTATGGTAAGGCCCTGTGTTAGTTTCTGTTTAAAGGCTGTGGTAAGGCCCTGTGTTAGTTTATTGTGTGCTAACCTGTTGACTGTCAGCCCAGCTTCCTCCACAGCTAACAGAGCACCTTTGGGCTGAGGCAAGGTGGGGTTTGATGGAGAACCTTCTTCTTCTACGTGAGGCTGAAGCAGAGACAAGCTGCAGTCTACCAGCTCCTCCCTCACAGTGCCAGCACCGTCCAGGGGGGTGGAGCTTCTGATTGGGTGTGCGGTCAGGATGCTGTCGCACAGAGTAACTGTTTCAGCGTTGATGAGGTTACAGTGTGACTGGGGGAGATGGGTGGAGACAGGCCTGTTTTCACAGGAAGCCAAAGCCAGCCCACTGGGGACAGGAAGACGTGTGTTAGTCTCAGTGCTAGCACTCTTATCCTGATCTAGCATGGAGGTCTGTGGACGTCTGACGTGGGCCCGGATCAGGCAGGAAGTCTGGTTGTGTTTTAGCAGCTTTACAGGAAGTGAAACGTCCGGGTTTTCCTGTTTTGTCCCTGTGCTCTGCTGGCCTCCCTCCTCCCTGACAGGCAGAGATAGATGAACCCTTCTGCTCAGCTGAACAGCCTTGCATTGGGGCTGGTTCCATTCTGAAATGCTATCAGTGACCTCGCATTGGTTCAGCTTTTTCTGTTTTCCTTCACAACCTGCCCTCCCCAACAGGAAGTGTGTGTTTTGACGAATCAAAGCCAACTGGTGGAAGTCAGACGTACTTCCTGTGTGCGGGGCTGTCCGAGTCGCCAGCATCCTGTCCAGGTCAAGAGGTTCGCTTTGGAGAAGCAGCTCCAATATATCCCTCCTCCTCTCCCCAGCGCTGCGTCGGACCACCTTCCTGGGTACGTCCGACACCGAGGGCAGCCCTGTTCTCTTCAGAGGGGCCGATGAGGACCCTGTGTGGGCCTGGCCCTGTGCTGTCTCTGTCCTGCTTCTGGGGCTAACAGGTGGTCTGGAGAGATGCTGCTCTGGAGAGGGGTTCCTCAACAGTGACTCATCAAACTGCTAAACACAGATTTAATAGTAATTTGAGTGTTGAAGACAACAAAACAGTGCTTTATAAGTAAAAAGCAAGTCTATTTTTTTGTATGCATGACCAAATAAAAGGGTCTCATACTGTCACGTATCTTTGTTTTTACAACTATAACATTACACACACTTGCATACTATATCTACATAAGGCTGCATACATAACTATTTGAAACCACTCACATTTCTGTTATGTAATCAGGCGTGTAAAATGCCTCTCATACGTCAGCAGCATATTGACACAGCGCTGTGCATAAGGCTTAGTGCAGGTGGTGTCTACTCACCTGCTGTCTATCGACAGGACAGTACGGCTCTGGAGGATCATCTGGGCCGGTGGTTCTATGGCTCTCCTGCTCCTCAGCCACTAACACTGGGACAGGCAGACAGTTACCACTACATACTGAGCTTACAATAGATTAGTGTGGAATTATGATCAGTGTGAGGTTAGTGTTGAATTATGATCAGTGTGAGGTTAGTGTGGAATTATGATCAGTGTGAGGTTGGTGTGGAATTATGATCAGTGTGAGGTTAGTGTGGAATTATGATCAGTGTGAGGTTAGTGTGGAATTATGATCAGTGTGAGGTTAGTGTTGAATTATGATCAGTGTGAGGTTAGTGTTGAATTATGATCAGTGTGAGGTTAGTGTTGAATTATGATCAGTGTGAGGTTAGTGTGGAATTATGATCAGTGTGAGGTTAGTGTTGAATTATGATCAGTGTTAGGTTAGTGTTGAATTATGATCAGTGTGAGGTTAGTGTAATCTGACTCAGTGTGCAGACAGTCAAACATATCTTCTGTTGATGCTCATAAACCCAGTGTACATTGAACGGGTAACAGTTCAAAGGTCTTTCAGTGGGCGAAATTATGTTTTTGTCAGAAGGGGTTACGAATTGTAGGATTTGTGAACTTGGACATTTTATATAAGCTTTTAGACTTGAAGGTCCCTAGGTCTCTCTGGTCTCAGAGGTTGAGAGGTGCACTATTCCAACAAGACACTATTAGTTTGTGCCAAATATAAATAAGTTGTTCAAAAATTCCAATAGATAATTTCACTGACTCTTTTGTTATGTTATCCATAATAAAAAAGACTTGAAAACTGACAACAAACTACAAGGAATAGTATTAATCTGAAAACTGATTTGGGTGGATTATTAAATAAACGTAATTTGACTCATGACAACACAGACAGGAAAGGCTTCTTCTCATTTGTCCTCATTTAAAATGTTTGTGAAATGTAAAAATGTTACAAAATATTTCATTTTAAATGCGAAATTCATTTTTTCCAGCAGTTATTTTTTGATACATTCATTTATAGTAAAATATAAACAATTGCTCAATAAATACGAGTAAACTGTTTTATTTATTATTTGTGTGCAAAAAACAATGAAGAACATATAACAAGTAACAGAAAAGATGGAAGTGGTTGACAAAATAACAGTTTGAACCTGAAAACCAAACAGAGGTCAAACAAAGGTCAAACAGAGGTCAGGACACTTAGGGCTGGGGTCAGAGGTCAGAACACTTAGGGCTGGGGACAGAGGTCAGGACACTTCAGTAGGAAAGGAGTAGAGGAAGGTTGTGTCCTCTTCAGTTTTCCCTGCTGGTTCTAGGGCTGGGGTCAGGGGTCAGAGGTCAGGGCATTTCACTAGGGAAGGAGTAGAGGAAGGTGGTGTCCTCTTCAGTCTTCCCTGCTGGTTCTAGGGCTGGGGTCAGGGGTCAGAGGTCAGGGCACTTCACTAGGGAAGGAGTAGAGGAAGGTGTCTTCTTCACAGTCTTCCCTGCTGGTTCTAGGGCTGGGGTCAGGGGTCAGGGGACTGGTGGCGTACTGCTGTGTGGATTCCAGACTCTGGTCTAAAAACATCAGCCCCGACGCGTAGTCCACCGTGCTCTCACTGTCGTTGTCCTCACCGTGGTCCTCTAACAGACTCTCCAACTGGCTCAACTCTTCTAGAGTGAGGCTCTTCAATAGCTGCTCCTGAGGCCCAATCAGGGCTCCGTGATCAGGGAACGGTAAGGGGGTGGATGACAACAACACCTTCAGGACAGACGCCATATTACAGGGATCCTGGTCAGAGGTTCTCCCCTGGGGAGAGGGGGGGGCCATGGGGGAGTAGGGGGGGTTCTGAGGAGTCGACGGAGGCTTCACTGGGGAAGGAGGAGAGATGAGAACTGGATTCAGAGTCTGGTTCGCTCACTGATGGGGGATCTTGGTGAAACGCCTTGTGGTATTTCACTGAACACCCAACCACTTTCATTTAACCAGGTGGATCAAATGTATGACAATGACATTGAATATTGAACACAATAAACTTTTGTTATAGAAAAAAATTATAATAAAAAAAGAAAGTAATAGATAAGGATCTGATAACACTGGTGCTCACATTACAAAGCATAGAAAAAATAACCTATGCATTTCTAATGCGACTCAAATTATCATCCAATATTTAGCCCCAGGGACGAGGAGACAGATCTTTCCATACATCCTTTTTACCAACACCCTTCAAACAAACACCCTTCAAATGCAAACACCCTTCAAAAGCAAACACCAATCCTAACCCAAACAAACACCAACATTCGGAAGTTGTCATATGGTTTAAGAATGCTCAGGAAATCACAGAAATAGTTCTAAGATGGTGGACACTGTTTTTAGTTCTAGCTTGCCCTTCCCACCAGTTTAGTTTAGATGTAAAGCATGTGAAGGGGTAATATTTACCTGCTGCTGCTGCTGCTGCTCTCTGCTGCCTCCTGGACCTCTTTGGTATGACGCCACCATTAGTCGACACACTGGCTGCTGCTTCATCGCTGTTCATGGTTGTGGTCCCTCCCTGGGGGGTGGAGCTAGTCTTGTTCCTGGTTGGGGTCCCTCCCTGGGGGGCGGAGCTAGTCTTGTTCCTGGTTGTGGTGCCTCCCTGGTTGGTGGAGCTAGTCTTGTTCCTGGTTGTGGTCCCTTCCTGGTGAGTGGAGCGAGCGTTGTTCCTGGTTGTGGTCCCTTCCTGGTGGGTGGAGCTAGTCTTGTTCCTGGTTGTGGTGCCTCCCTGGTTGGTGGAGCTAGTCTTGTTCCTGGTTGTGGTCCCTTCCTGGTGAGTGGAGCTAGCGTTGTTCCTGGTTGTGGTCCCTTCCTGGGGGGTGGAGCTAGTCTTGTTCCTGGTTGTGGTCCCTCCCTGGGGGGTGGAGCTAGTCTTGTTCCTGGTTGTGGTCCCTCCCTGGGGGGTGGAGCTAGTCTTGTTCCTGGTTGTGGTCCCTTCCTGGTGGGTGGAGCTAGTCTTGTTCCTGGTTGTGGTCCCTTCCTGGTGGGTGGAGCTAGTCTTGTTCATGCTTGGGGTCCCTTCCTGGTGGGTGGAGCTAGTCTTGTTCCTGGTTGTGGTCCCTTCCTGGTGGGTGGAGCTAGTTTTGTTCCTGGTTGTGGTCCCTTCCTGGGGGGTGGAGCTAGTCTTGTTCCTGGTTGTGGTCCCTCCCTGGAGGGTGGCGCTAGTCTTGTTCCTGGATGTGGACCCTTCCTGGTGGGTGGAGCTAGCGTTGTTCCTGGTTGGGGTCCCTCCCTGGTGGGTGGCGCTAGTCTCTCCTGGTAGGGGTGCTCTCTTTCTTAGGGTTCTCCCAGTTCTCTGAGGTGGACGGGGACTACCAGCTTCTTCCTGGAACAGCAACAAACCGTCCGTCAAACTACCGTCTGGGAACTGCCCCATAACCAGCCTACCGTGTGGTAACTGCCCCATAACCAGCCTACCGTGTGGTAACTGCCCCAGAACCAGCCTACCGTGTGGTAACTGCCCCATAACCAGCCTACTGTCTGGGAGAAACTGCCCCAGAACCAGCCTACTGTCTGGGAGGAACTGCCCCAGAACCAGCCTACCGTCTGGGAGGAACTGCCCCATAACCAGCCTACTGTCTGGGAGGAACTGCCCCAGAACCAGCCTACCGTCTGGGAGGAACTGCCCCAGAACCAGCCTACTGTCTGGGAGAAACTGCCCCAGAACCAGCCTACTGTCTGGGAGGAACTGCCCCAGAACCAGCCTACTGTCTGGGAGAAACTGCCCCAGAACCAGCCTACTGTCTGGGAGGAACTGCCCCAGAACCAGACTACTGTCTGGGAGGAACTGCCCCAGAACCAGCCAACAGTCTGGGAACTGCCCCCAGAACCAGCCTACTGTCTGGGAGGAACTGCCCGCATAACCAGTCTACCATCTAGGAACTGTCCCCATAACCAGCCTACCATCTAGGAACTGTCCCCATAACCAGTCTACCATCTAGGAACTATCCCCATAACCAGCCTAACATCTAGGAACTGTCCCCATAACCAGCCTACCATCTAGGAACTGCCCGCATAACCAGCCTACCATCTAGGAACTGCCCCCATAACCAGCCTACTGTCTGGGAGGAACTGCCCCCATAACCAGTCTACCATCTAGGAACTGTCCTCATAACCAGCCTACTGTCTGGGAGGACCTGCCCCCATAACCAGCCTACCATCTAGGAACTGCCCCCAGAACCAGCCTACCATCTAGGAACTGCCCCCATAACCAGCCTACCATCTAGGAACTGCCCCCATAACCAGCCTACCATCTAGGAACTGCCCTCATAACCAGCCTACCGTCTGGGAGGAGCTGAGGAGGGGTGAGAAGGTGAGATGGTTCCACACTGACCTGTGAGGCCTGCTGGGGGGCCATGCTCTTCTCTCTGTCTGCTGACTCTGCCAGTCTGCTACGATTTAAAGCTGCAAAACCAGAGACGCAAATGAACACTCCAAACATCTCCGTTGGTCAACAACACTTTGCCAAATAAAACATATATTAGAGTAGAGTTCATAAAATATTCATTTAAAATCATGAAAAAAAAACAGAACACTAAATGCAGTCATGTTTCCAGCAGCATTGAAGCTACACACAAGAGGAATATATGTAGTCTATCATCTGTCCCAACCCAGAGACAGAACCAGAAGGACATGACCAAATAAACCAATTAAGAGTTGTGACCTGCTGGTGTGCTCCTGCTCCTCCTCTTGCTGCTGCTCCTCCTGCTGCTCCTGGGGAGGTGTTTCCCCAGCAGAGAGAGCAGCGAGGGGTCAGAGGTCAGCTGGAGGGCCGTCCGCCCCTCCGCGTCCTTCAGGAGAGGGTCTGCTCCGTGCTGCAGGAGCTCCTCACACACCTGGAGGTCACACAGGAGAACACACACACACACACACACCTGGAGGTTACACAGGTAGAACGCACACACAGAGACACTGCTCGAACACACACTGAGACACTGCTAGAACACACACACTTAAATAGTGCTAGTACACACACACTGACACACTGCTTGGTTTGGTTTCCATTACCAGCCAAGACTGTCTCATGGGGCGAGGGCTGTAAGACGCAAAACATACATAGTGGCCTAACCCTAACCCTAACCCCCAAAACATACATAGTGGCCTAACCCTAAACCTAACCCACAAAACATACATAGTGGCCTAACCCTTACCCTAACCTACAAAACATACTTAGTCCCACTTCTCCTGCCTGGAACTCACCCCAAAACTCCAAAAGAACTTGTGACTTATTGTAATTGTTGCTCTGTTAAACGGCACTACATGAATCCTTACAGTCCCATCATGACTGTGTGATCACGTTACATGTTGCCAATCTGGTAGTGTGTTGTGTGTGACAGCATCACCTACCCTGTAGTGAGTGTGTGTGTGTGTGTGTGTGTGTGTGTGTGTGTGTGCGTGTGTGTGACAGCATCACCTATCCTGTAGTGAGTGTGTGTGTGTGTGTGTGTGTGACAGCGTCACCCACCCTGTAGTGAGTGTGTGTGTGTGTGTGTGTGAGACAGCGTCACCCACCCTGTAGTGAGTGTGTGTGACAGCGTCGTGGAGTGGGGTGGTTCCAGACTGGGCTGTAGAGTTGACCAGAGCTCCGGCCCGCAGCAGAGACACCGTGATGTCATGGTAACCGCAGGCCGCCGCTTCATGCAGAGGAGTCCATCCTACGACAGCAAACACAACCCTTCATCATCATCATCATCACCTCATCAGATCAACTATCAGACTAACCCTAACCCTACGACAGCAAACACAACCCTTCATCATCATCATCATCACCTCATCAGATCAACTATCAGACTAACCCTAACCCTACGACAGCAAACACAACCCTTCATCATCATTATCCTCACCAGATCAACTATCAGACTAACCCTAACCCTACGACAGCAAACACAACCTTCATCATCATCATCCTCACCAGATCAACTATCAGACTAACCCTAACCCTACGACAGCAAACACAACCTTCATCATCATCATCCTCACCAGATCAACTATCAGACTAACCCTAACCCTACGACAGCAAACACAACCCTTCATCATCATCATCCTCACCAGATCAACTATCAGACTAACCCTAACCCTACGACAGCAAACACAACCCTTCATCATCATCATCCTCACCAGATCAACTATCAGACTAACCCTAACCCTACGACAGCAAACACAACCTTCATCATCATCATCCTCACCAGATCAACTATCAGACTAACCCTAACCCTACGACAGCAAACACAACCCTTCATCATCATCATCCTCACCAGATCAACTATCAGACTAACCCTAACCCTACGACAGCAAACACAACCCTTCATCATCATCATCCTCACCAGATCAACTATCAGACTAACCCTAACCCTACGACAGCAAACACAACCCTTCATCATCATCATCCTCACCAGATCAACTATCAGACTAACCCTAACTCTACGACAGCAAACACAACCCTTCATCATCATCATCCTCACCTCATCAGAAAAACTATCAGATGGATGTAAATATTTAAGTTCAACTCCAGGACCTTTGGTTGGTGTTGTCTACTCCTCTCATGGTAGTTATAGGTTCTGAATCTATTGACCTACAAGTATTTCATTTTATTACACTATGATAGGTGATTGGGTGGTGTATTTGAGCTGATTCATGCTTTGACCTCCAATGATTGGGTGGTATATTTGAGCTGATTCATGCTTTGACCTCCAGTGATTAGGTGGTGTATTTGAGCTGATTCATGCTTTGACCTCCAGTGATTAGGTGGTATATTTGAGCTGATTCATGCTTTGACCTCCAGTGATTAGGTGGTATATTTGAGCTGATTCATGCTTTGACCTCCAGTGATTAGGTGTCGTATTTGAGCTGATTCATGCTTTGACCTACAGTGATTAGGTGTCGTATTTGAGCTGATTCATGCTTTGACCTGCGTTGTCGGCCATGTTGACGTTAGGCCCCGCCCTCAGGATGTGTTGGACCCGCTGGGCGTCGCCCTTCATCACCGCCACATGAAGCTGTGTCTCGCCAAAACGGTTCCTCCGATTGACGGTGCAGAGCAGAACCGCTTTCCCTCTACTGCCCAGGCCTGTACACACACACACACACACGCATCAGCCAGGGAGACTAGAGAGAATTCAATTAGGTGTCTCTATCTAAACCAGAATCCACCTTACATCTGCAAGGAAGGCTTACAGAGAGACTTGAATTAAGTGTATATATTTACCCAACCATTTCACTGAATGGGAAAAAAGGTGACGGAGTGAGATATCAAATACAGGGACTATACCTTGGAGTGAACCCTGTGGCATTGTGGGTACTGTAGTCTTTCTGTTGGTCCTAGCTGCTGCTGAGCTGGGAGACGGAGGTAAAAGCCTCATTCAAACCTCAATGTAAACTAAGCTACACTTAAATTGCATGTTACCATTGGTTTATTTAGTCTAATTTGTTTTAAACGTCATGAGAAATGACAACATAAATACTCAGGAGTGATCAGGAGTTGAGAGAAAATAATGCCTTTCTACAAATGTAAATGCTTTTTTTTTCCAAATAGTCTATATCTCCAATGGTCTGGGACAGGGAGGTTTTGTTCACTTCGATGAAGAACCATTGATCATGCAGCATGAGGTTAAGCGTATGGGTGTTTTGTGTTCAGAAGCGGGTTCCTCTCTCTGGCTTACTCACATGGCTCCACCCGTCTCAACTGGACTCCCTGCAAAACAAACACGCACAACTTGAGCACAGCCCTCTATTACGTGGTGTGGCAGCTCTGAGCTCCAGCAACAGTAGGAGCATTGTGGCTCTGCTGCATTCTGCTCAGGTTTATCAAGATGACAGAGACAGCCAGCCTAGGCTGACAGAGAGAGAGAGAGAGAGAGAGAGAGAGAGAGAGAGAGAGAGAGAGAGAGAGAGAGAGAGAGAGAGAGAGAGAGAGAGAGAGAGAGAGACAGACAGACAGACAGACAGACAGACAGACAGACAGACAGACAGACAGACAGACAGACAGAGGGGGAGAGAGAGAGAGTGAGACAGAGACAGAGAGAGACAGAGAGAGAGAGAGAGGGGAAGAGAGAGAGAGGGGGAGAGAGAGAGAGAGAGAGAGAGAGAGCGAGAGAGAGAGAGAGAGAGACAGACAGACAGACAGACAGACAGACAGACAGAGGGGGAGAGAGAGAGAGTGAGACAGAGACAGAGAGAGAGAGAGAGGGGAAGAGAGAGAGAGGGGGAGAGAGAGAGAGACAGAGAGAGAGAGAGAGAGAGAGAGAGGGGTGATGGTTGTTCCATCTGTACATCCTATTAATCACCCCGAGTGGATCAGGCGTTCCATGCATGCAGCCCTCACAGACAGAGCCCATTGTTTCCAACCCCTTCACTGTATGCTACAGAACATGATCATCTCTCTAATGTGAGTCCTGCACATGCTGTCCATCCTGCCCTGGATAATCAGCTGATTGTTAGGCCGGGGGCTGTGTCTATAGGACCCACCCACACACTGTGGAACTGAAGAGGCCTTATTGGTCTACTGGCTGGCTAGGACGTAGTCCTGTTGTGTGGTTGGCTGTCCTTTAAAGACGTAGTGATCTATTGGCTGATGGGGACATACCGTTGGTCTGTGATTGGCTGTTGCCCTGTGTCTGTGACCCATCTCTTGTCTGGACTCTGGTAGAGTGTCTGGTCTCTCTCCCTGCCTGTGTTTGAGACAACCCCACCGGGTCAGCAGGTACAGCACAGCGCCCTCTGGTGGACACACAGGGACCTACAGGGGTAGCCTCCTCTTTGCTGGGCGTCCCTGCCCTCTCTGTAAGGATATGGAGAATAGAGGGGTCTCTAGTTTATAAAATCAAGAACATCAATGGTCACCGTAACAACTATGGTGACAAACATTTCCAGCCCCTATTTTTAATGTCATTAGGTTTTGAGGGGACTAGTTACTACGTGTGTGTGTGTGTGTGTGTGTGTGTGTGTGGGGGGGGGGGGTTATCACTTCGAAAAGGATTCTAAATGAAGAGCAGACAGTTATTTCAACATGGCCCACTAGGTGGCAGTACATACAAACGTTTCCCTGGGAGTTTCACAAAGAATTGCCAGTTATCATCCAAAACCCATCACCACTTCAAGGTACAGCATCAAATACCTTGTTCAACTTGTTGAGTTGCACCGCTGTTTGATCTCATACCAACTGTACGCCTAGTTTGTCTATAATAAAAAAACATGTGGGAGGACATGTTATTTGTACCATAACAAGTACCACACAAACACATTATATAACAAAAATATACATGTGTATACCCACCATGATTATATAATATAAATATACATGGAAACCCACGTTGATAATTATATAATATAAATATACATGCATTAAGACCCACCACGATTATATAATATAAATATACATGGAGACCCACGTTGATAATAATATAATATAAATATACATATACACCCACCTTGATAACAAGACATCTTTGTTTTCAGTCTGCAACGTAAAATGATACATTCGTCAGTGATAATCAATGCCCGTCATTAATTCAGTGAAATGTGAGGGCTTTGAGTTTTAATTGTCACAGCAGTTACCTTTTCTGGTGTTTGACAAACAGCTGGGACACGCTCATTTGAAATGAGATCTATCTGAGGAGAGAGCACTGGCAGAGAAAAATCATTAGGAATAGTATGTGGACTATGTTCTAGGATTCAAGACACTCAACTATAAAGCCTGCCAGGTCTAAAGTAGATCCATCACAAAAAGGGACATTACAGCTCACAACGTGCGAACATTACAAAAAGCTTAGAACTATCTTGGGAGTAGAACAAAACCATCCTTTATTTGTTATCGAGGGTGGCAAGTTAGCATCACCATAGTCTACATTTGAGTATCTTTTTCTTGCTAATGATCTTAGTCTCTTGTGAGACATGTCTACATAACACACACGCACCCTCAATGCTTCTTTCCTACCATTTCTATCAGAGCCACTGAGGGAGGTCACGGACTTGTGAGGAATTGGTGACTCCATCCAATCAGCAAGCATTAATCTGTTAAATTACACAACGCATATGAGGAAAATAAATATTAAATTACAAGACACATTAGAAATCTTTAGAAAACTAACAATGCTGAAACATATAGACGGCCTAACTTAGTTTCCATAGTAAGTTCTCTGGTGCTAGGTATAGGCCAGATCTAGCTAGCCCAGAAATGTCATTGTGCAAGGGACCTTTTTATTGATTACTTTAAAATGAGTCTTAAATAACCTTTCGATATCAAACTTAGTTAACTATACTAATGTCTGCGGTAACATTACCTCACTAGCAAGCACCTAACGTTATATATATTAAATAGACCAACCGGTCAGAAAATGTGGCTAAATAGCGTTCGCTAGTTTACGTTATTCGCTAGCTAAACTAGCAGGAACAGCTGCAAATACAAAACACTACTAACCTGTCTAAGTAAAGTTTACCATCCTCACTCTCTGCTATATCGTCTCCTTCTGAATCTCCTACTATGAACACCTCCATTTCTGGATTCTTTGCAGACAGGTAAATATTAGGCAAACCTATTTAAGCAAACGTTTTTATAATTTATCCAAAAATGTTAAACTGTTAAATTCGTAAACCTCACATGCGGTAGTAGGCCTAACTGTGTGAAAGGAATTGGAAAAATTGGCGCGAAGTTCGAAAAGTGGGAGAGCAGAGGAAGAGCGAGAGAGAGAGAGAGAGAGAGAGAGAGAGAGAGAGAGTGAGAGAGAGAGAGAGAGAGAGAGAGAGATAGAGAGAGATAGAGAGAGAGAGAGAGAGAGAGAGAGAGAGAGAGAGAGAGAGAGAGAGAGAGAGAGAGAGAGAGAGAGAGAGAGAGAGAGAGAGAGAGAGAGAGAGAGAGAGAGGGGGGGGGGCGGTTAGCTTACATATTCTGAATGTTTGAATCATGTGGTCTGTTTTTGAATTTCGCATTAAACCAATTTGTCTTAGCAAGACAAGAGCAACCTTTTTGTAAGGTGTCAGGCAAGTAGATGCTAAAGAGCACATTAAATCAAAAGTTTTAGTACGTGGGAGCTGACAGTAAAGTCTTGGGAAAAGGTTGCGTAGGTTTTACAAGGGAAAGAAGGTAGTCAAAACAAGCGCACCTTCAACATTCGAAATCATGGAGGTCAATAAAGTGTGCTTCATTGAGGACTTTCCCCGCAGTAATAAAAAGGTCTTATCAAGAACTACTGCCCCAATTGTACCTCATTTGTAGGCTACATCTTCATCAAAATCCCAATTCGCATAAAATAACCTTTCTATTCTATTTACATATTTCAAATGCATAAATAGGGCATACATTTTAATTAAATATAGGCCTAGTCAAGTTTCCCTTAAAAAAGGTGCTTTTTAGTGGGTCGTCAGTCATCAGAGACAAGAGTTCATTAAAATTACCCGAAAGGAAATGATGAATCCATTTTAGGCTACTGAGAATGTTGAATATATTAGGCCTATAGGCTACGGAGAATGTTGAATATATTAGGCCTATAGGCTACTGAGAATGTTGAATCCATTTAGGCTACTGAGAAATCTAACTGTTTTGACTTGGGGTCAGACATCCGCGAGTAGGCCTATCAGTTGTTTAGGCCTATTTTTATAATATTTTCTTAGAGTTGTGGTAAACTTGGTGTCTGTACAAAGTCATTATGTTATCGTTATCTTTGTTGAAATTCCATTTCACAAGTGACCATGCAGATATTAGGCTAGAAAAGAGGTCACTGAAACGACCAATGTCACGAACACATGGGGTTGTAGCCTATATGTAGGCCTATAGTCTATATATCAAGGCCTAGGCTGTAACCTATATGTAGGCCTATAGTCTATATATCAAGGCCTAGGTTGTAGCCTATATGTAGGCCTATAGTCTATATATCAAGGCCTAGGTTGTAGCCTATATGTAGGCCTATAGTCTATATATCAAGGCCTAGGTTGTAACCTATATGTAGCCCTATAGTCTATATATCAAGGCCTAGGTTGTAGCCTATATGTAGGGCTATAGTCTATATATAAGGTGAGTAATCTTTGTAAATATGTATGTATGTGTATATACATGCTGGGCAACACGGACTTTCAACTCCCTCCACAAATTTTCTATGGGGTTGAGGTCTGGAGACTGGCTAGGCCACTCCAGGACCTTGAAATGCTTTTTACGGAGCCACTCCTTCGTTGCCCGAGCGATGTGTTTGTGATCATTGTCATGCTGGAAGACCCAGCCACGTTCCATCTTCAATGCTCTCACTGATGGAAGGAGGTTTTGGCTTAAAATCTCACGATACATGGCCCCGTTCATTCTTCCCTTAACACGGATCAGTCGTCCTGTCAAATTTGCAGTAAAACAGCCCCAAAGCATGATGTTTCCACCCCCATGCTTCACAGTAGGTATGGTGTTCTTGGGATGCAACTCAGCATTCTTCTTCCTCCAAACACGACGAGTTGAATTTTTACCAAAAAGTTCTATTTTGGTTTAATCTGACCACATGATATTCTCCCAATCCTCTTCTGGATCATCCATATGCTCTCTGGCAAACTTCAGATGGGCCTGGACATGTACTATACGTATGTACATACAAACGTACGTGTGCATACATGTCTGTCCTTAGATTTCGTGCCTATGTAGTTACCCCCGATAGGAAAAGTATTGCCTGGCCGAGGGAGCGTGCATGCATTCAGCGAGGGTAGCCTACATACATCATCATACATCAACACCTGTCACTGTATGAAGTTGAAATGGCACAGGTCTATTGATTCGGACCCAAGAATGTGCAGTATATGTCAACTGACCACTATGTCACTTGACATAGAGGATAATGTCCATTTGGCATTGAAAGTGACATAACAACCCTATATGACCAGGTAGAACAAACATTTATGACTGTGTGAGAGTTGTGCAATCATCCGACTGGTAGAGGGCGCTGAAGGACCGTGGTTGTAACTGAGCATTCCTCTGACAGGTCACCAGGTTGCAACAGGTGAGTTCAATCTGATGATTAGGTGGAGGAATGCTATAAAATGGGGTTTGTTTGTATCTGATACAGCAGAATCTGGACCAACTGGAGCCCCAGCGCTGGCAACACAGCCCCGGGTGCGTGCGTGCGTGCGTGCGTGCGTGCGTGCGTGCGTGCGTGCGTGCGTGCGTGCGTGCGTGCGTGCGTGTGCGGAAATAAAAGGGTTAATCCCAAGCAGAAACAATGTCAGGTGTCATTTATTGCTTATGTAGGTGTCCCTAACCGACTCAATAAGACAAGGATGTAGTTGCATGTTCCTGAGTTTCTGCCCGTGTGGAACTCTGGACTGAAAATGAACTAGTATTACATTGTCCGTAAGTATTACATTATCAGTTTTGAAAAAAATGACCCACCTGAAAATTTTATAAATTCCCAATAATGCAATAAGGTATTACACTATCGATAAAATTGTATTGCAATATCAGTCAGGAGATTTCATTACATTATTGCTCAAGTTATTACATTATTGTTTTTGTTATTATTGGGTTTTATTACATTTTCGATCAAGTTAAGTGCACATTTTATTACATTATCAGGCGTAATTACATTATCAGGAAATTGCAACATTATCGGGTGCTACAGGCCTACATTTTTTGAATCAAATATAGGCCCAATCAAGTTTCCTGAAAGGGGACCTATTATGCTCATTTTCCACCTTTTCTTTTTATTCTGGGACTATAGTTTTTCATGATTCACAGTTAAAGAAAATCCCTATTTATCTTATATTAGCCATTCATGTATATCATTTTATATATCACATATACACACACGGTGTATATCACATCATTTTGTCCATGTCTGAAACAAGCCTGTTTCATGCGTAATAGGCCTGTAGGCCCATTTTAGTTGCGGCCTTAGTTCTATTTGGCAATTTTAGTTAACTCAAAATGAAAACAAAAGTAGCCTATCGCCCTATGTTTTTTAAACCAAAAAGGAGTAACAAAAGCCACATCCTCTCCCCCAATAACGTCTCTTCCAGTATTCAACAATACATTGAGAAGATAAAGGGATTTGATGAGAGTTTCACAATTTAACTGCCGTTAAATCTTTTCCTCATTAATGATTGCACATTTTTTTGTTTGAGGCAATGTTGTTGTTGAGTAATGTACAGATAGTTTCTCGGGTGATTAAGGAGTTGCCTATGGTTTGACCTGCAGAGTCACATGAGACATTGCGTAGCACGTAGATCAATCCTAAAATAAACAATAATAATTCTCCCTGGGAAGACGCAACAGTAAATAGAGAATTCTTACTGATTTAGCGACCAAAAATGCTTGAAAATATAAATTAGATGTAACTTTAATAATTCAACAAATTGTTGAAATGTTTATAGTAATTTAATAAGGCAATAAATGCAGCTTAATTGTGGGTTTATAATAGCTATTTGTTTCTTTGTTACTTTATAAATATAGGTTGTGTCTTTATTCTACAATAAACAGGGAAGAGATGGTTGCTTAATCTAACCATTTGACTCCTGATAAGTAAAACAAAGTCTGGCTCTTGATAATAACCGTTTCAACCTAATGACAAATGTACATAAATGTACTCAAATTAGTTTTTATCCAGGAAAGCCCTTATAGTATAAGTTCAGTAAATAAATGTGAAAGTATGTCTTTGTCGAAACAAAGCAGCTACGCCATACATAGTTTCCTCTGAATCCAAACTAGCAATGCCAACATAAATTGAAACGATAACTAATTTGGTGGCTAGTTTCAAATTGATCAAAGCCTTTTCTATGAAGTCAAATAGTTAAAATCCTAAAAGCAGTGCTTGGTGTATGTCTGAGAGGTGAATGTTAAATGAATCCCTGAATTAATTTTTTTTATGTTTATGCTGATTGTTATAAATTTAATATGTCAATACATGTTGCTGTTATGTGACATTAGAATAACGCTTTGCTTTCCTGTCCTTTTTGAAAAGTTGTGTTATCATTCTACAAATTGACATTTAACTTGAAAGAAATGGTCGCTCCATCAAAACCCTTGCTCTCTGGTAAGTACAATTCAGTGAGCCTTACATCATAAAACACATTTATAATAACGTAGGCTAACTAATGACACCTCGACATGTCTGCACTTACCCTGAATGAATAGTTTTAGTTTTTTATCAGATAAACACCAACATGGCCGCCTCCGACTGGTCCTGGTTGGAAAGACAGGGTGGGGAAAGACTGCCTCTGGTAACACCATCCTGGGACAGAAGGTTTTGAAATCTCTATTTGCTGCCTGTTCTGTGACTGAGACCTGTCAGATAGAGATGGGAGATGGAGTCACTGTTGTTGATCTGCCATGTTTTGGAGACAGAGATCATGCTAAAGAACAGGTCCAAGAGGAGATAGCCAGATGTGTGTCCCTGTGTGCTCCTGGAGTCCATGCCTTCCTCCTTGTGATGGGGGTCGGCTGCTGCAGAGAGGAGGCTGACAAGGCTGCAGAAGAGATGGTGAAGATCTTTGGAGAGGAGGATGACAAGGCTGCAGAAGAGATGGTGAAGATCTTTGGAGAGGAGGCTGACAAGGCTGCAGAAGAGATGGTGAAGATCTTTGGAGAGGAGGCTGACAAGGCTGCAGAAGAGATGGTGAAGATCTTTGGAGAGGAGGATGACAAGGCTGCAGAAGAGATGGTGAAGATCTTTGGAGAGGAGGATGACAAGGCTGCAGAAGAGATGGTGAAGATCTTTGGAGAGGAGGATGACAAGGCTGCAGAAGAGATGGTGAAGATCTTTGGAGAGGAGGATGACAAGGCTGCAGAAGAGATGGTGAAGATCTTTGGAGAGGAGGATGACAAGGCTGCAGAAGAGATGGTGAAGATCTTTGGAGAGGAGGATGACAAGGCTGCAGAAGAGATGGTGAAGATCTTTGGAGAGGAGGATGACAAGGCTGCAGAAGAGATGGTGAAGATCTTTGGAGAGGAGGATGACAAGGCTGCAGAAGAGATGGTGAAGATCTTTGGAGAGGAGGATGACAAGGCTGCAGAAGAGATGGTGAAGATCTTTGGAGAAGAGGCTTTTAAACACACAGTCATACTGTTCACCCATGGAGATGACCTTGAAGATGGGATTCAAATCATGGAACAATATATAGAAGGAGACACCGTCTCTGTATCCAAACTCAGAGGTCTGCTACAGAAGTGTGGAAACAGGTACCAGGTCTTTGACAAGAGAGACCCGAGCAACCGGCAGCAGGTGGAGATGTTGCTGGACAAGGTAAGGAAGATGGTGGAGGAGAACAGTGAACCTCTGTACACCAGGGACATGCTGGAAGAAGCTGCCAGGTTCATAGAGGAGGGGATGAAGACATCTGATTGGATCAAGGCAGCCATGTCTCGTAATGTCATAACAGCTGTCTCGACAGGAGTCTTTGTGGGAGCAGTATGTGGGTTGTTGTGTCATGCAGGGTTTGCAGCAGCAGTCACAGGGTTTGGTAAGATGGTGGGTGCCAGTACCAATGGAGCAGCATTAGTGGCAGGAGCCATCTCAGCAACAGCTATGGGGATAGGTGCAGGTGTAGGTGGAGCTGCAGGTGGAGTCATGGGATACAAAGCAGGTGGTGATGCTGAAAGTCCAGGGGACGCGGCGTGGAAAGCAGCCAAACCAGTGGCTGCTGTTGGGGCTGCTGCAGTAGCAGGGTCTACCGTGACTGGAGGGTTTGTTTATCTGGTGCTTCTCTGGGATAGAGGTTAAAGGTCAGCTGCTGTAGGAGGAGGAACAGGAGGTGGGAAAACCAAATGAAAGCAGGAGAAGCCAATTATTTAGAGGATGGAGGAGTAGCAGCCAATCATATAGAAGATGTAGGAGTAGCAGCCAATCATATAGATGATGTTGGAGTAGCAGCCAATCATATAGAAGATGGAGGAGTAGCAGCCAATCATATAGAAGATGGAGGAGTAGCAGCCAATCATATAGAAGATGGAGGAGTAGCAGCCAATCATATAGATGATGTTGGAGTAGCAGCCAATCATATAGAAGATGTAGGAGTAGCAGCCAATCATATAGAAGATGGAGGAGTAGCAGCCAATCATATAGAAGATGGAGGAGTAGCAGCCAATCATATGGAAGATAGGGGAGGAGCAGCCAATCATATAGAAGATGTAGGCGCAACATGGAACAACTTACAAAACACTCTCCAATTAGACGTGCTGGTACCACATAGGGAGTTCAAGACCCTGGTTGCAGATGTCCTTCAGGAGGAGTGTAGATGTTTTCCATAGGCTGGATTCTTTAAGTGTATATCTAGGTGTCTTGAAAGATGTTTAATGTATGTACTGTCATATTTGTGTCAATCTAACATTTGAATGCTATTTTTGCTGCCTTTGTTGGTCAGGTCTCCCTTGAAAAAGTGATTATATCTCAATAGGATTTTTTTTCCTGGTAAAATAAAGGTTAAATAAACTAAAATGAAATAAATCATTCTGTGATAATGATAACAGCAGCGATGTGTTAAAACAATGGACAATGTGACATTTCTTTGTCTTCTGTCACGACAGATGGCTGCCAACTATCAATATGTAAAGACAGCCTTAGCCTGTCTGTTCTATGCTGTTTCCAAGCTTTTCTCTGTCTCGGACGTTTTTTGAGAACATTGTCATTGATCTAATGAAATAAATAGCATACATGCTGTCAACCATAATGCATTTATCTTGCTACATGTTGCCTGAAAAGACATATGGTATGCATTTTAAAACATTACATTTATGTTTCTATCTGTAAGTAGTCACTGTGCTCAAGACCCTGAAAAAAACAATAGTAAACTGAAACGGTGATGGTGAATTGTCTTTTATTGTCTATTAAAAATAGATGACATAAATGAGAATGTTTCAGCTCTGCAGATATTTTTTATAAGCTTTGTTAACAGGTGTTGAATGTTTCCATGACGTTAAGAGTCAGGGGGTGTGTTTGTCTGTTTTTTTTATGTGTGTTTGTGTTTAGAGGTGATTGCCTGTGATTGGACAGTGGTATTCTTTTAAAAAGAGGTAACTTTGTGAGTAGGTCACCAGACAGACAAACAGACGTCCAGAGACAGGTAAGACTCTCCTTAAACACTCCTGTCCTCTTTCCTTTCAAACAGACGTCCAGAGACAGGTAAGACTCTCCGTAAACACTACTGTCCTCTTTCCTTCCCATTCGTCCTGTCCTTCAGACCAGTCATCAACAGACCTCAAACTCTGTACCGCAAAGAAAATCTTGAATTTGAATAGTATTTCCAAGATATAATAAATTGCATGTTAAGATCTGCAATGTAGATATGAAGAAGATATAACATAGTTATTAGTACATAGATACATAGTTAATGGTGACTCTGTTCTATAGAATAGTAATTTACACTATATATATGTATATATATACATATATATATATATATATATATATATATATATATATATATATGTACACACCATGATTCAATTTTAAACCCTAAATGGCCGCTGTGTGGCCTGATGGACTTAATGTGTCCTTAATAATGTAGTCTAGGTCATGAACGGTGGTCCACCCATTAAAAGAGTTTTCAGGTTCAACGACAGGTCGATATAGATATGAAGAAGATATAACATAGTTATTAGTACATAGTTACATAGTTAATGGTGACTCTGTTCTATAGAATAGTAATTTACACTATATATATGTATATATATATATATATGCATATATATATATATATGTATATATATATATGTATATATATGTACACACCATGATTCAATTTAAACCCTAAATGGCCGCTGTGTGGCCTGATGGACTTAATGTGTCCTTAATAATGTAGTCTAGGTCATGAACGGTGGTCCACCTATTGAAAGAGTTTTCAGGTTCAACGACAGGTCGATGTAGATATGAAGAAGATATAACATAGTTATTAGTACATAGTTACATAGTTAATGGTGACTCTGTTCTATAGAATAGTAATTTACACTATATATATGTATATATATATATGCATATATATATATATATGTATATATATATATATATATATATATATACATATATATATATATATATATATATATATATATATATATATATATAGGTACACACCATGATTCAATTTTAAACCCTAAATGGCCGCTGTGTGGCCTGATGGACTTAATGTGTCCTTAATAATGTAGTCTAGGTCATGAACGGTGGTCCACCCATTAAAAGAGTTTTCAGGTTCAATGACAGGTCATGCGACGTCCACCTCACACTTTTAAGAATCCCCATTGGCAGACCTGCTCTCCGTTTTGCCACAGACTTGAGTGACAGGGTCACTTGATAATGTAATCAATGGAGTCATGGCCAGGTGGTCCAGCTGTTGAAAGCCTGAGTTTTCCCATCAGTGCCATCGACAGGTCACAAACACCTTCATGCAAACAATATGACACAATACACTAGCCAAAACGTAACAGCTGTTCAAGACACTTAAATCTGTTATTTCACCTTTTTCAAATACGTTTCATTTTGCCATTCTCTTAAACACAACAGGCATGGCTCTTTCCAGGTTTAAAAGGGAAAGGGCTGGTGATGCCATGAATCTTACAGGGGCTTTTTGGGTTTGTGGGTTGACTTGACAACAATTACATTTCATCTTTCACCTCATCTCCTCCAGTCCAATCCAGTCCTGTCCAGTCCAGACCAGACTTCACCATGTCCTTGTCTCGTTCCATCTCCATGGGTCTTCTGCTCCTGTGTGTGTTCTCAGCAGCACAGGCCCAGCTGAGGCTGTTCAACTTGCACGCCAGTAAACTGGAGGGTGACATGGTGGGAAATCCTGATGCCTACATCAAGGTGAGTTGTAAAGTGTAAAGTTTCTGGAGCTAAGGCTGTAATATGTTTCTGTTGCTAATGCAACACCTGAAGCACTTTGTAACGTATGTTTTGAAAGAATTCTCTCAATATGTCTCAAAATGTTAAGATGATTCATGTCATTTGTACTATACAGTACAGGAAAACTGCATTTCCCCCACGCATTATAACAGATTATTTGATCCTACTCCCTCGTTACAAAGTCTAGTTAATGAAAGTCTATACATGACTTTTTTCTATTCCCAGGTGTTCTGTGGTGCTGCTGCTCTGGGTAAAACAGCAGTGGCCAACAACGACCATAACCCCTGGTGGAAGGAGGAGTTTAACCACTTCAACGCCCAGCCAAACGACGTCCTGCGTCTGGAGGTGTACGACAGCGACACTCTGTTTGACGACCTGTTGGGGACCTGCCAGAGGAACATCAAGGTGGGAACACACCAGCACGACTGCTTCCTGAAGAAAGGAGGCACCCTCCACTACACCTACACCCTGGAAGACCAGCAGCAGTGAAAACACACAACACAGACAACTCTTACATCAGAAGCGTTTGATTTACGACGTCTTAATGTTTGTACTTTAATGATGCTGGTATAGACAAGAGATGGTTCTAGCACACCTTGAATCGTATTTGAAACCGTTTGTGATTGTTATACCTGCAACATGTTTCCCCCACGGTAATAAAACAAACAGCAGCCCCTCTGTGTCCATCCTTACTGACATGTTCACACCACATAACCAAACGCACCCAAACTAGTCACACTGCTTACTGTTAGTTGTTACATAAAGCCCAACTAACCGCCTCCTTTTTATTTGTACAAAATGTTACACCTCTATATTTACCCGTGTGTATTATATACATTATTTAAGAATAAACAATTCAAACTAAATGGATGCCGTCATTTGGGCCTTATGCACTACCTGACAATATACTGTGTGAGGTGAGCCCTTTAAGAAGTGAGTGGTATCTGTGTTCAGACATATGTTACTGTCATATACTGGCGCTGTTAACTTCCCTGCTCTTTTCGAATATGAAAAAAATATAAAATTTAAATAAAGTAATAATTACAATTTTGAAAGAATTGTCCGTGCGCCACGGCCCCACCAGCCCATAATGATGAGCTAGCACTGTTTATTCATCAAGATGGACTAAAGCTTCCTCTGCAACCTTCAACAGCGGTTCTTTATTTCTGAGGGTATCTGTAACCGTGTCTTAGATACCTCCAAACCTTCAACAGGTTTTCTTTATTTCTGAGGGTATCTGTAACCGTGTCTTTGATACCTCCAAACCTTCAACAGCGGTTCTTTATTTCTGAGGGTATCTGTAACTGTCTCTTAGATACCTCCAAACCTTGAACAGGTTTTCTTTATTTCTGAGTGTATCTGTAACCGTGTCTTTGATACCTCCAAATCTTCAACAGCTGTTCTTTATTTCTGAGTGTATCTGTAACCGTGTCTTTGATACCTCCAAATCTTCAACAGCTGTTCTTTATTTCTGAGTGTATCTGTAACCGTGTCTTAGATACCTCCAAACCTTCAACAGCGGTTCTTTATTTCTGAGGGTATCTGTAACCGTGTCTTAGATACCTCCAAACCTTCAACAGCGGTTCTTTATTTCTGAGGGTTTCTCCAAACCATCTGGCTGGTACAGGAATTGCTGAGGCCTCCACGTGGCTTATGCTGACTGGTCCCTGTTTTTAGGTCTTTATATAACTTTGGTTGCATAGAGAATGGGAAGCTGAATACTGATCCGCCTGAAGGCAGGTAAGAACTACCTCAGGAGGTTTATGCATAAACTATTTATTATATTGTTTAATACTTGAAGACATTGGGATGAGGCATGTGGGATATATTTAGTCATGTTTTTTTTATTAACAGAGACACACAGAATTGTAAAATTAGAGGTTGTAGTGTGATTGATTCTCTTTAAATACAAACCGAGAGTTTCTGCCTTGTCAAAGGAATTACAGACTATTCATTTGTGTGGGTTTATTGTTTAAAATATGTTACAAAGACATAATTGTGTTTGCATAGTAAGTCTTATATTTTTATGATATAAATATATACATAATTAAGTTTCTGTTCTGTTTCTTTGTTCTTATATTTTATCTTTGATGTTTTTTTTCATAAAATTTTTACCTGATTTTAATGTCTCAACTATATTTTATTCTGCCTCTTCACACATCATGCTATTATTTTACTGTAATTTGTATTCTAATTGTAAAGCACCCTGTAACCCTGTTTTGAAAAGTGCTATATAAATAAAGTTTATTATTATTATTATAACCTTCACACTAGTGAATGATTATGACAGTAATATTCCTACCATCTAGCTAAATGGTTACATACTTTTCACTGGGACTGTCAAATAGTTACTGTAAATATTACTTACATCAGAAAACACTGTGGAGGAACATTCACTGATTATCAGACAAGAGTTTAAGGTTACATTTTAAATTGGTGACAGCTTCTAACCTAATAGATGAAGCCAGATAAAGTTTCAGAAGAGCTTTTAAAGGACCCCCCAACAGCTCAGGATGGCTCAGTTCACACTGCAGTCAGATAAAAAGTCATACTTCTAATCTATCTCAGCATGGTATTTCTGTCTTTCCACTAATTTATACTTATAATATATAAATATTTATATTTCCCTCAAGAGGCTGTGCCTTTTGCTAGGCCGCCATTGCAAATAAGAATTTGTTCTTAACAACTTGCCTGGTTAAGTAAAGGTTAAATAAAAAAATATAAAAAAATCTCAATAATAAATATATATATTTTAAATTCTCCGTATACCCTTCCAGACTTCCAGTTGAACCATGGCGTCTACTCTCTCTCTCCCCCTGCTGCTGCTGCTCCTCTGTGGGCACGCTGCCGTGCATGGAGCCTCTCTGAAGCTGTTTGGGCTCCGGGCCCAGGGACTCTTTGGGGACCCGTTGAGCCGACCGGACACGTACGTCTTTGCGGAGTGGGGTCGGTACTACGACCAGACCGAGGTCATCAGGAGAAACAGGAACCCCAACTGGACCAAAAGCATTGACTTCTTCAACGTCCAGTCCAACTCCCTGCTGCTGCTGGAGGTTTGGGACAAGGACCTGAAGTTTGACGACCTCCTAGGGTCCTGCACCACTTCCCTTGACGTCGGTACTCATGAAGGCTCCTGCAAGCTGAAGAGGGGCACCCTGTTCTACACTTATATCTACAGCGTCTGAAACTGTTAGTCTAGAACTGCTAAGGCCTTAATAATAACAATAAAAAGCAGATCACAACCAAATTTGTATTATTATGCGTGTTTGTCAATTGAAGCAAACAGACACAGACACAGACACACACAGACAGACACACACACACACAGACAGACACACACACACACACACACACACACACACACACACACACACACACAGACACAGACACAGACACAGACACAGACACACACACACACAGACACACACACACACACAAAGGTTACAAACATAATTTAAATGCCATCAAACATTTTGGTGGCAGTCATAAAGCTGAATGGTTTTGAGTGTGCTGTCCATGGGAATCCACACCCAGCTCAAGATAGAGCACAACGTCTTCCTCCCAGAAAAGACTGCCACCTCTCTGTGGTAAGGGAGCGTGTACCTCTGATCTTTGGAAGGTCTGGGGTGAGAGGTCAGAGGTCAAAGGATAACAACGCTAAAGAGATCATATCAAGAGGCCATTGTGGCATCACTGGCTTGTTTATTGTTGTTAGTACTACAGTAGCTTTTAGACGGTTTCTGCTGCTGCAAAGTGCTTGATTTCGCCTGCTAAAAATAAGCTTAATCCCATGGTACACTTTTTAAAAAATGTATTCCATCTCTGTGTAGCAGAGAGAAAGAGAAACAAACTATTTTTCCTTTCTTTCTTTCTTTCACTATCAATTTAAAGCAAATTTAAATTAAAAAAATAAGGCCCTCCTCTGTAATAAAACTCAGTCTAAGACAACTTTGCTGACGTCAACAATACACAGGTGGTTTTCAAATACATTGCTATATTTTATCTTGGGTATAAATTATAAAAATTATTACTTCAAAACATTTTTTTTTTTTTTTTTTTACGTCTGGTCCTGAACTTTAACACTGCACAGGCCTACCACCAGAACATGTTCATTTGTAGACTAAAGCCCTGGCAATTATGTAAATAGTTGATGTTTGGTAATGAAGTGTGAGAAACCTCGGTCAAAGAGTTAATAACTCGTAAATAAGAGCAAAGATAAGGGGGGAAAGGCATAAATAAAACAGTATTTTGGTTTAGTATTAATGTGTCATCCTTTTTCGTTGTAGTATCCCTTATAACAGACATAGTACTTGTTTTAGAGTTTAGGTAGGAAAATGATTTCAAGACAAGTCCAAACATATAGGTGGAGTTTGGACGAACACAAACACAGATGTCAACGTTAAGAGTTTTTATTCTCTGTTAGTGAATAGTATTGTGTGTTTTCACTGCTGCTGGTCTCCCAGGGTGTAGGTGTAGTGGAGGGTGCCTCCTTTCTTCAGGAAGCAGTCGTGCTGGTGTGTTCCCACCTTGATGTTCCTCTGGCAGGTCCCCAACAGGTCGTCAAACAGAGTGTCGCTGTCGTACACCTCCAGACGCAGGACGTCGTTTGGCTGGGCGTTGAAGTGGTTAAACTCCTCCTTCCACCAGGGGTTATGGTCGTTGTTACGCACCGCTGTTTTACCCAGAGCAGCAGCACCACAGAACACCTGGATAAAAACACAAAGCAGATTAGAAACTTTGCTGATGTGCCTCCATTGTATACTTAAGTTGAATGCTTTAGAATATACTGGTTATAATTTGAAAGGGGCAAAGTAGTTGTCATTTAGCAACAAAGATGAATACATATAATAGAGGCGAAAAATTCCATTTGTAATATTTAACAAGGTCTTATCATAGTGTCATATACAGTATGTTCAACTTATTTCTTAAAATATGTATGAACCATTTAGTAAGTTCATTGTGAGGGCAGTACATTAGCTCTACTTTTCAGCCTACCTTGACATAGCCGTCAGGGGTTCCCAGAATGCCAGTGCTCAGGTCGGTGGCACGCAAGTTGAACAGCCTCAGCTGGGCCTGTGCTGCTGAGAACACACACAGGAGCAGAAGACCCATGGAGGTGGAACGAGACCAGGACATGGTGAAGTCTGGTCTGGACAGGACTGGACTGGACTGGATAGGACTGGTCTTGGTGCAGGGGTGGAAACTGGGAGGGTAGGGATGAGTTAAAAGAAGCTGAGGTTAAAAACCTTTTAGGATTGAATAGCACCTTTTAGAATTGAATAGCAGCTTTTAGAATTGAACAGCACCTTTTAGAATTGAATAGCACCTTTTAGAATTGAATAGCACCTTTTAAAATTGAATAGCACCTTTTAGAATTGAATAGCACCTTTTAGAATTGCTTCTATTCGTGAATAGCACCTGCTCTTTAAATCACAACATAATAAAACCCTGATGATGCTTGTTGACCTGCTGAAGCATAGTTCTATCCTGATATTGAAGCTTGGTGGAAGCAGCATGAAACTGAAATGTCAGGTGAAGCTGTGGGCCCTCTACACTAAAAGCCTTCATCTGAAACTTAAGACTCTTGATCGGGTGGTGTTGCTAGGCATCACATGCCCACTTGATTTTGTGTAGAGGTATAAAAAATAATAATAATAAATAAACAAAAAATAGTTGTATCTATTTAGATGACAGAGGATCCAGTAGCTGAGTCATGGCTCGGCAAACCGCTATCGAGCATTCCACATCGGCAACGGCAAACGCTCACATTGAGTCAGCAAGTGGCCTGAGTGGACAGACTTCCGTTTGGGATTCCACCTAACAGTGGGTGAGCTTGTCTCACGACCGCCTAACAGTCTGAGTGTTAGCCTTGAGACAACAGTGGAAAACTGTTGGGCAACGGGAATCTGTGACTTCTCATGGAAATTGATGGGAAAATTCTGACTTTCAACAGCTGGACCACCTCCCCTGACCATAATTCCATAGATTACATTATTAAGTGACCCTGTCACTCAGGTCTGTACCAAAATATAAATTCAACCTAGATTGAGAGGAGCTGCCTACAGTTTCTTTCAAAAATATACACATAATTATTAAATACAGAAATGAGCCACCGCCATCTTCCCTCGGCTTCTTATCTGGACAGACATCCTTCATCTTAACATGCATTTTATTCTAATACCAATACTCCTTAAGATTTAAGATTTATATACGTTACAAAGTTTGAGGTACTTCAATTTTAAAGTATCTATGTGTAGTTGTTTCAAAATAGTCATAAAAGATGAAGGATTGAGAGGTAAAGAGGAGAGTGTTGAAGGTTGGGTTAGGATTAGGGTTAGGGTTAGAAGGTCTTACCTGTCTCTTGGCGTCTGCAGTCTGGTCACTACTCACTCAGTCACCTCTGTTTAGAGAGACGCCATTGTCCAATCACAGCCAAACACCTCTTAGCATATACATGTACACATGTACATATATAGCATATACATGTACGCACGCACGCACGCACGCACGCACAGCTTAATTCAAAACAGCATAGCAGTGTTTTACAGAAATCTCTGGAGAAATATCTTAAATGATTTTATGTGATTTTAATTTCAAATTCATATTTACACAATACAAAAAATCATCCGTGTACAAAAATCACCATTTCAGCTTACTGCAGTTTAAAGGAATCCAAATGTTGGTTATGGGCAACGTCTTGCGCATAAGGTATACTGTACATGTTTTATATAAAAATGCTTTCAATTGCAAACCTGTGGGTCATTCAAAGCAAGTGAGTTGCACATTAAATATAGTTTATAGCCGGCATCCTATTCATTATAATGACACAGAAGAATGGCAAAGAGGAATGTTTGATTGGTTGTCATATAACACAGAAAGGCATGGTTTCTGTGTGATCACATAATAAAACAGACAGCAAAAAAATAAAAATTATAAAATAAAAAAATTTAAAATAATAAACAAGACAAACATTAACCTAAACTAAAAGTTCTATAAGTTGTTGAGTGCAAATGTGCCATGCTGACAGCTGGCCATAGATGGCACTATACTAAATAACAAATTGATCTATTTAAACTCTTTAAAATCTTTTTAAAACATTCTGAAAAATCTAAATAGCAGCTGCACAAAACAACAACATGATCATAAAAATAAAAATATTTTATATACAAATTTCCTCTCTTGTAATAGTTCTTAAAAGCCCCTGCTTCTGACAGAGGAAATCACTGAACGCATGGGTGTCAGCAATGGAGTGAAGACTACAGACTCTCCCTTCAATGAGCTGTTGGAGATCAGTGAGCTTAACAAGGGAGGGCATCCAATCACAGGTAGGGGAAACCGGTAGAGAAAGAGTTCCCTGGTAACCTGCATGAAGGTGACGGGGTTAAAGGTCATGGGGTTGAAGGTCGTGGGGTCTAAGGTCGCCGGTCATACTCGCTAACCCTCCTCTTGACATGGGACAGTCTGGTCTTCAGATACTTGCATCTCTTCTTCTTCACTTGGTATTCTGGTGTCTAAGGAGGATTCAGGAAGAGGTCATCAACAAGGAAATAAACAAATAAATAACAGGACCATCTGTATTCTATTTTGTAATCATCTCATTGTAAACATTAGGGGACTACATGGTGGGAGACTGGCCCTAGTAGCTCCATACTGAACATGACTCAAACAGTACATGTCTAATGCATGATGCTCTTGATTTTTCATTCTATTCTATTATTCAGGGAACAGAAGCTCAAAACACTGCTTGAAAGGAGACAATAATAATATTTAAAAAAAAGATGCCGATATAATTGGTGATGTACCTTTTTCAGACTCTTCAGCCTGTTGTACTGGTCCAAGGCGTCCTGTGGTCAGAGAACAGAGAAGCATAGGAGTTAGGAGTTGAACTTGGCCACATGCATGAACATACTGTATGGATGCAGTGAGAAAAGCACACACGTACACGTATAAACTCTCCCCTATCTATGTTTTCTATGTTTTTTCTCTCTCTCTCTCTCTCTCTATGTCACTCTCTCTGTCTCTCTCACTCTCTCTCACTCTCTCTCACTCTCTCTCACTCTCTCTCACTCTCTCTCACTCTCTCTCACTCTCTCTCACTCTCTCTCACTCACTCTCACTCACTCTCACTCACTCTCACTCTCTCTCACTCTCTCTCACTCTCTCTCACTCTCTCTCACTCTCTCACTCTCTCACTCTCTCACTCTCTCACTCTCTCACCAGGAAGTGTGGGCTCCCCTCCGGCTGTCTGTCCAGTTCTCGGTTCAGGGCGGCCAGTCCCTGGTTGATGTCATCTATCTCTGCCTGCAGAGCCTTGTACTCCTGGTGGTCTCTGTCAAACTGACGCTTGTAGTCCATACGCTTCCCCTCGTCCACAATGGGGGGGAACTCACTGGTATACATATACACACACACACACACACACACACACACACACACACACACACACACACACACACACACACACACACACACACACAGGGGCGGGGTCAAAATTCTCTCACCTCATAGAAAAGAAATATGCTGCCCCATTGGTCCTATGTGTTCACCAAGAGCTCCTAAAGATAATACTATAGTTCCTGTGTTGGTCCACTGACCTGTTGAAGTCCACGTCATCCAGCTCATCTCCAGACTCTGCTGTGTCCAAGTCCCTTAGCTTGCTCTTTAGACCCCCACTGGAGCTGGTTATTTCAGAGTCTCTGTGGAAACCAACCGGGAACACACACACACACACACACACACACACACACACACACACACACAAAAACACACACTTTGATTGGTAACATAGCCCACTTTGTAAATGGCCATATCTTTTTACAAACTAACTTATGTTAAATTAAAACATTCATTTACGATGGTGCTTGATGAGCATTTCTGTAGTGTTGTTTAGTGTAGTGTTGCTTTACCTCCTGATTCTGTTTGAATAGCGGCTAGTTTCATCGCTAGCCCCGTGTCAGGCTAGGTGAGTGAGGCTTTCATGGCTCTGCCTAGAGGACCCTCACATAGAATATCATTTTGCTTCCTTAAACATTCAGACCTTCAAGCCCAGAGAAACCTGTGGGTATCATCAGGTATGTCTGCATACTTCATAGCAACATCTGTTTAGACCGTCCATAGGCACCGACAGCTTTCAGCCAATTTAAACCAGAATATGCTTCCCACTTTCAGACAATTAAACCAGAATATGCTGCCCACTTTCAGGCAATTTGTACCTGAATATGCTGCCCACTTTCAGCCAATTTAAACCAGAATATGGTTACAGCTTTCAGCCAACTCAAACTAGAATTGACCTATCATAGCAACCTCTTGTTTTGATGATTCATTGCTGACAAGCCCACACACGGGTGTGCACAGACAAACACCCATACACAAGCACATATGACCACGCCCACACAAATATCATAAAAACATTGCTCCCGACTACATCTTCAGGATTCTAACAAAAAATAGCTCACCACTTTCTGGAAGTACCTGCCCTATTATTACCAGGAACTACTCCCCCCAAGTCTCTGTTCACTGACTGACAGGCGAATGAGGGAATGTGAACATTACACCTGTTTATGTTAAAGCTGTGAACATTACACCTGTTTATGTTAAAGCTGTGAACATTACACCTGTTTACCCTAACCCATTACACCTGTTTATGCTAAAGCTTGTTTTGCCACTCCAACACTAAATGCTCCTTCAAAAGACTGGTCTTGTCCCTCTGGACTATTCAAGTCAATAGAACCTCAAATACACCCTTGTTAAGAATGGGTGTCCATCAAATATACCCTGTTAAGAATGGGTTTCCATCAAATATACCCTGGTAATAGTGGGTGTCCATCAAATATACCCTGTTAATAGTGGGTGTCCATCAAATACACCCTGCTAAGAGGTGGTGTCCATCCTTTTCTGTGGGAGAGAGAAATGCTGTTTGTGCTGTATTCTCTGTGTTTAGGAAACACTTGGCCGTGCCAGATGAAACCAGCCCTGCGGGCGAGACTGCCAAGCCCAGGCCAAGGAGCTTTAACTTCGGATGAAACCAAAACAGACCAGCCACCTCGTCAGAGCTGGAGCACAGATCACCATGACAACCAGATCAGATAGCTAGGTCAAGCTGCCTGCCATATGTGGTGATGCTAACTCTATAACTCATTAAGCTTTGGCCCAGATGTGTAAGTCAGGCCGTCCATCTTCATCCTCAACTATATTCAGCCAATATCTCTATAACTTAGCCATTAGCTATATATCAGTTAGCCTGTCAATCACACTCTTCTCAGACAGTTCGATTGGACTCGATTTCAATACGGCCATTGAGAATAAGGCCTCCAAATCACTACAGTACGTATCAATGTTCCAGACATAGCGTTTCACTGTTTGACAGTGATATATCCTCAGTAGGCCTAAATATATAGATATAGATATAGATATATCTATCTGTATATGTATATGTATATTCTAGACATACTGTAGTCTCAATTCAACTCATCTCATATATCCAATGTATATATCAATACAGTAGCTATCCTATAGGTCTCCTTGGACAATATGGTTTGCACCTGTGTGTATCTTACCCAGGTAGATAAAGAGGCCTGCCTTCCAATTGGTCCAGATAGTTCCGAGACCCGCCCACCTTGGTGTTGGGGTCGTTGACCAACGTGTCCGGCCCCCCTGACACGTTCTTTACCTGCAGAGGAGAAAAGGTCAGGTTTGTTTACGGAAGTCAGAAATAAACAACAGGGCTTTGTCTTCATAGTGATCCAGGGTGAAGAACTACTGTTAGCAACCGCCCAAACTATCAACCTTAACCCTGACCCTAACCCTGACCCTGACCCTAACCCTAAACTATTAATAACCAATTTGAATATTACAAGATTTATGTAATAGTATGACGCTCTGATGAGTAGTCAGGGTTTGCTAGTGGGTGAAACTAATCAACCAGCATGTGTAATTCCTGAGACCATAGTGGAACATGGCTGCTGCCTTCTATCTACAGTAAAGAGCCGAGCGGCTCCCAGAGGGCAGAGGACACTAGAGTTAGATTTAGCACAGATCTTGGCAGAGAAAGCCCCTATTGATAACACCAGAGTTAAATCAAATATGGGACCGTCCGTGTCTGTATCGTAAAACCACAATGATGTCTTTCTTATGCCACCTATAATTGTGCTGTGAAACCTAAGTATTAATAGTTCATGTTGTGTTTGTTATGTTGATATAAGCTTGTCCTCCATGTCTGACAGTGCAGAAGCCACACAGGAGAAACCGGTCCCTCCGCTCCCAAAATACCACATATGCTATCACTGAAGCCCTGTAGCCAATCAGAAACCCTGACGGCTCGACTCAGCCAATAGGGAAGCCCTGGAAAAAGCCCTTCAAGCTAACCAGAGTGGCTAACATTTCGAAAAGATGCATCTGAAATGATTTGCTTATTTGAATGAAAACAAGTCTGTAGGTCAAAAGGTACATAAACATTATTTAGGTTGAATCCTAAAAGGAAATTATTCTAAACTTCTTGAGCTTGCACTTTAAAAATACGATGGCTGACACAAAATGAAACTATTACACTCAAATATCACTTAATACAGAAAATATCCCTTGGTAAAAAAAGAATACACCTGATGATAACTGTTCAGAGTTATCACATGAACTTAACCCAAAAGAGATACTGGTCGTTTTCAAATTAACTTCTTGGT
The DNA here is from genome assembly GCA_017639675.1 of Aplochiton taeniatus. Taxonomy (NCBI): domain Eukaryota; kingdom Metazoa; phylum Chordata; class Actinopteri; order Galaxiiformes; family Galaxiidae; genus Aplochiton; species Aplochiton taeniatus. The sequence goes on along the minus strand of CM030185.1, from coordinate 17,821,213 downwards.
TTGGATATGGCATGACTGAGGCTGCTGTTTTCAGTAACACAGTATTCAGAGAAGACCTCACCATGGATTCCTAACAGACGAAGAGACTCAAATAAAAACAACAATTGCTTGTGTCATTCAGGATGTGCTGCCATTATGTCAAATGGAAGAAGAAGCAGTTGTAACTGGAAATGACACGGCACAACTATTCCACTAACTCACTCGACGACCTGAGGAGGCCCCACCCAGAAACTGGACATGAAACTCCCTGCTCCAACCCTGCTTCTCACCTGACTTGACACAGGTGTGCACGCACCCGCACACAGACGCAAAACATACACACACACACACACACACACACACACACACACACACACACACACACACACACACACACACACACACACACACACACACAGGGATTATGGATTCCTCTCATCCTCATCTCGAGAGGCTTTTGACAAGGTCGTGATGACATCACCTTTATGCGACATGACCCAAATATAAATACACACAACATAAATATAAAAACCCTCGCTTATATGAGCTCAAATTAACAACTCAGTCAACGCATTTTGAATATATATTGTTTGTGTGTGTTGTACACACACACGTACACACACACACACACACACACACACACACACACACACACACACACATTCACAATGCATGTACAGAAACAGGTTGGATCTATTTTAAAGGCCATACTTTATACGAACCCGGCTTGGAGGTTTAAAACCCTAATCTACTGACCCATTCCTCAATGGTCTGGTTCTGTGGTGTTCTAAAACCCTAATCTACTGACCCATTCCTCAATGGTCTGGTTCTGTGGTGTTCCAAAACCCTAATCTACTGACTCATTCTCCGATGGTGTGGCTCTGTGGTGTTCTAAAACCCTAATCTACTGACCCATTCTCCGATGGTCTGGCTCTGTGGCATGGCGTTGATGACCTTGACCTCCTCCCAGAGGACCCGGTCCGGACCCCAGCGACGGATCTTCTGCCGGGTTTTCACTGCGAACACCAGAAGGATGATGAGGCCTACAAAGACCAGGACACCCAGGACGATGGCTATGGCCTGGGGGGAAACAGGAAACAGGAAACAGAACCCTGGGTTAGAGGACTATGGCTATGGCCTGGAGGGGAAACAGGAAACAGGAAACAGAACCCTGGGTTAGAGGACTATGGCTATGGCCTGGAGGGGAAACAGGAAACAGGAAACAGGAAACAGAACCCTGGGTTAGAGGACTATGGCTATGGCCTGGAGGGGAAACAGGAAACAGGAAACAGAACCCTGGGTTAGAGGACTATGGCTATGGCCTGGAGGGGAAACAGGAAACAGGAAACAGAACCCTGGGTTAGACGACTGTGGCTATGGCCTGGAGGAAAATAGGAAACAGAACCCTGGGTTAGAGGACTATGGCTATGGCCTGGAGGGGAAACAGGAAACAGGAAACAGAACCCTGGGTTAGACGACTGTGGCTATGGCCTGGAGGAAATTAGGAAACAGAACCCTGGGTTAGAGGACTATGGCTATGGCCTGGAGGGGAAACAGGAAACAGGAAACAGAACTCTGGGTTAGACGACTATGGCTATGGCCTGGAGGGGAAACAGGAAACATTGTTCCAGTAGCTCTTTCTACAAATCCAAAAATGAACATGTAAGGACATCATGTAATTCAGTGAAACTTGTTTTAGAAATCTTCATTATGCATTAATGTACAGGTCAAATCGCTCCCCAAACATTACTTCGGTAAGCAAAGACTCAGGAGAGTGAAACATAAACGTCTCCTTTAGATAGCATAGTGGTCTATTTCTGCTAGTGTTTTGTTCAGCTAATGGTTTAAGCTTTGAGAGGAGGCTAAGCAGGGATGCAGACCTTCATTTAGAAGCCTACATGCTGTTCTATGGAGTCTGCCATTTGGTTTTTATGTTATGAAAGTAATAATATTATAACAGGTTCATTCTATTGAAGCCCAACATTTTAACACCTGCTGGGTTGGAAATGGCCAATACCAACAATACTACCACCATACTCCTGTGGGTGTGCTTGATTTATAACCCCTGACCTCTTATTGTCCTCCTGTGGCTCCACCACGGTACTGGTTGATAAACCCATGACCTTTAACCCTTGACGCCTAGACTGACCTCCTGTGGCTCCACCACACAGTAATGGTAGAAATACTGGTTGATAAACACATCACCCTTGACCCCTAGACTGGCCTCCTGTGGCTCCACCACGCAGTAATGGTAGAGGTACTGTTTGATAAACACATGACCCTTGACCCCTAGACTGACCTCCTGTGGCTCCACCACGCAGTAATGGTAGAGGTACTGGTTGATGAAGATGCCCTGGGCCTGGTTCTGGTTCTGGTACTGGGAGCACAGCTGGAGGATCTGGTTGTAGTAGACAGAGCCGGAGGTCTGGGCCGTGGGGTTGACGGCCACCATGTACACGATGGTGGCGATGATCATCAGCACGGCCAGGATGGCGCTCAGCACGATGGCGGCCAGGTAGAACCGGACGGAGCGCGAGGTGCTCTGTCTGGACACCACCAGGATGAAGATCACCAGGACCACCAGGAAGGTGATGGCTGCCATGGCGATGAAGAAGGCCTTTGCGGCCATGGGGTCGGTCTGAGTGCCGTAGCTTCCGGAGCCGCTGCCGCCCCCCCCATAGGAGCCCCCGCCCCCGTAAGAGCCCCCCCCATAGGACCCTCCTCCATAGGACCCTCCTCCATAGGACCCTCCTCCATAGGACCCTCCCCCCACCCCTGGGATCATGCCCCCCAGACCCCCGCCACCCATGATGCTCATGTCGTAGTCCCATGCCAGGGTGGAGGCCACGCAGGCAAACACGGCCACGCACATGATGATGATGATGATGCACATGATCTTCATCACGCCGGGCGGGGAGGTCCAGCGGTAGAATTGCAGCATCTCCTCCTCGGGGTAGTAGGAGAAGGCTGGGTTGGAGAGGACACGCTCACTGTGCTGGGGTCTGCTACTATGGCTGCAAGAGAGGAGAGGAGAGGAGAGGAGAGGAGAGGAGGAGAGGAGAGGAGAGGAGAGGAGAGGAGAGGAGAGGAGAGATGGGGAAAAGAGGAGTAAAGGAAACCAACAGATTTAAACAAACATAAACCTTATAGCAGAAAGGCATCCATTTTTCATCCAAATATGTTTTTAAATAATGTCTATCGCTCAGTAAGGGGTGAAGGGAGGATGCTGCTGGGAGCTGATATAGATATATACAAAAAAACATTCATTTTGGTGAAATTAATTCTATATCTGAGCTGCTTAGCCAATTGGTGGAGCCTGGCGGTACCTGCCTGGCTTAGAATAGTTCGAGAGATTCCCTACAGTTATTTGTATTAAACCTGGTCTTGTTCAGGCAGACAATAACTTTTAGTAGTTAGGTTGGTTGGTTGGTTGGTTGGTTGGTAGGTTGAGAGGAAGAGACCGAGCAAGCGGATAGGTTGATTAAAAACACAAACTTACTGTCTCCTGCTGTCAGGCTGATAGGGAGGAAGGCTGGGTTTGCGATACGGCATCTTGGTGTCCTTTAGATTTCTCTTCAGGTCACCGAACTGTTAGACTTTCTACCAACAAACACAGGCTCATAAAATGAATGCTTTTAAAACGGAAAGTGCCTCGTCGTTCCTTTAATAACGACACCCTTCCCTCCCGTTAGTTAACACCATGTAAAAACAGAGAATCAATTGGATTTGATTATTTTAACAAAAAGCGACCAGCACTACTTCCACCCGATGGAACACGGCAGTGCCAGTGACATGTTTAATCCACACATGAGCCAATCGCATGGTTATATGTTACAAACATGTGTAACACAGAAGAACCAAAACTTCAGGTTTTTCACTAATCAAAAGAAACAGCTCCAGTGCCTCACTCAATTGCTGGTAGGAGAAATTCCCGACGGTTGTTGTTTCAATATTTCGTTTTGTTGTATTGCATAGGTAAGGGGCAAAACACAACTGGCTTTTATTCTTGTTCAGAGAGAAAAAATGACCATAGATTTCAAAGCCACTCATAATTAATATAATGTGTATGTGTTTTACAGTCATTCACAACATTATAAATAAGACGGTCATTGGACAACACGGAGCGTCTTTCCCCTAGTCTCAAATCAGAATTACGCAAGCACAATAACAACAAGCTGAGGACTGTATCTTACGGAATAACAATTTAGATATGACAAAGACGTGCCAAAGTTGGATTCAAATTAATATTTGTAAATACACTGCTTATTTGTATAGGCACAGATACACTTTTGATAACTTAAAGTAGGCTAATCAAAGTTGGAGAATAAAGCGTGTGCTTGTAATTGCATTAGAAATAGTCCAAAACATTTCACATTAATGTACCACGAAACATTATTTAACCAAGGAGGCTAAACATGGAGATTTCTTGGGAACGCATAGAACCTTGACTGAATATTAGATGAATATTAAGCAAATATGAAATAAATGAACCTGTTCTCAAATATAATTCGATTTTTCCTGCAATTAGCTGTATTACAGACCGCAGTACAACAAACCCATTGTCACGAAATACCACGACAATCCATTGCTGATAATTAATTTTACTTAAGTTAATTCGATAAAATGAACAAGATCTTGCCGTGCTAAATTAATTTAATTTGTCAACGAGATTCGTATATTTAAATTTATATTTCATATTCCAAAATCAACTCACCTGTCGTCGTTCGACGGCTATGTGTTGTCGCTTTCTCTATCACGAAACTCCGATGTGGATGCTCGTCGTCGTACACACCCATGCGCGTCACCGTTCAGGTGTACGCGGAATTACGTCGAGTAGACAGGT
>CM030185.1:17783891-17811391 GCA_017639675.1 Aplochiton taeniatus | reverse complement strand
CAGAACTCTTAGCTCTCCATGGTTAATGGAGTCTTACCACTGTGAGCTGTTCTGATGATGTGATGGTCTTCATCTGCAGGAGACAAAACAGAAGAAGCAGTGAACAGGAAGTTGTTAGAGTGATGATTGGTTGGTAGTTAGTTTTCCGGTCTGCTATTGTTGCCCATGATTCTCATCGCCCCCAACCCCCCTATGCAACTGTGTGTGTGTGTGTGTGTGTGTGTGTGTGTATGTGTGTGTGGTGTGTGAGTGAGAGAGAGAGAAAGTATGTGCATAGTTGTGTGTGTGTGTGAGCATGTGTGTGTGTGTGCGCCTGTGTGTGTGAGCATGTGTGCGTGCGTGCGTGTGTGTGTGTGTGTGTGTGTGCGCGCGTGTGTGTGTGTGTGTAACCTCTTGCTCCAGAGCCTCCCTCCTCTTCCTGGCGGCCTCATGTCTCCATAGTTTCAGACACACTCCGGCGCTGACCAGGTACAGCACCATGGTCACAAACAGGAGGATGATGGCCACTATCTGCCCCGCCTCCTTGCGGCAGAACTGCCCGTTGATGCCGTTGTTGAAGACGGGGTAGTAGCACAGCCCGCCGCGGTTCATGTCCCACACGTACGTGATGGCCGCCGCCATGTAGAGGACGAAGAGCGCCACGTTGAGCAGCGCCTCCGTCAGCGGCCACCAGGGGGAGTCCAGCAGGATGGTCCGGTAGTACATGGTCATCCCCAGGACCAGCAGGATCACTGTCACCACCCAGGCCAAGCCTGCCACCACCAGGATGAAAGGCGTCTTGGGGCCCGTGTAGTACGAGCCCGACCCCATGCCCCCCATGCCGCCCCCCCCGAACATCTGCGGCTGGGAGTAGCCGAACATGTTGAACCACTCGTTGTCCTTGTGGACGTAGGCACAGACACAGGCGAACACCACGGCGCCCAGCAGCAGCTGCACGCAGCCCAGGATCCTCAGCAGGCCCGCCCAGGACTTCATGTAGGCGTAGCGCTGGTTGTAGTCCTCCACCTTCTCGCTGTAGGACATCACCGTGCGGTACGTCTGGGCCTCCGAGGCAGACTCCAGGGCGTCGGCCCCCAGCAGGAGGCCGTCACGCTCCTTACGGGAGTTGTAGCTCCCCCCCGAGCCCCCGTAGGGGTCCAGGTAGGAGCCCGGGAGAGAGGGGGAGGGAGGGGGGGAGTGGGGGGGGGAGCAGGGTATTCCCCCAGTCGTCTGGTTGGCCATCTCTTTCTCATCGGATGCGAGAGAGTCTGAAGTCACAGGGGGAGGCGGGATGGGCCAGCCCTTGCTGCCGCGGTTACCGCTGTTGCCGCGGGTGAAGATGTTTTTTATGGAGTCGGGGATGAAGCGGTGGACGGGTTTGATGTCCATGGCGTCGTGGTCAGGCTCCGCCCCCTCGGGGCTGAGGCCGACGGGGGGCTGCGCTGGGAGGGGCGGGGCAGGGAAGGGGTCAGTGCTGCCGGCCAGCGCAGTGCCTCGAAGCTCCACCAGGGGGCGAGGGGGCTCCACTTCTCTCCATAGAGAACCCACAGGGACCTGGTCATAGTGGGGGACTTCCCTCACTTGGTCGAAATACGCTCCTGAAGACATGACAACGGTTATCTGTATAGAGGATTGGAGAGAGAGAGAGAGAGAGAGAGAGAGAGAGAGAGAGAGAGAGAGAGAGAGAGAGAGAGAGAGAGAGAGAGAGAGAGAGAGAGAGAGAGAGAGAGAGAGAGAGAGAGAGAGAGAAAGAGAGAGAGAGAGAGAGAGAGAGAGAGAGAGAGAGAGAGAGAGAGAGAGAGAGAGAGAGAGAGTCAAAGAGGAAGGTGGTCGTTCGACTCCGACTGATGTTTACATTCCAACACAGCTAATCTGCTCATTTGGTTTGTATTGCCTACACCCCAAGGCATTGATCAATGCAATACAGCATACAAGAAGTTTCAAATATCCAACCTGCTAAGACAATGCTAGCCCTGGTACTGCTGTATACTGAGTGTTAGAGTGTGATGTCCCTCTATAAGGAGCTGCTGCATCCTAATGGTCTATTATCAGGGGCTCCACTGGATTCCTGGGACTATCACCGTGGAAACTGTACTAGGGTACAGCCAGTGTTGTTGAAGCAGTAACCTTCACCCCAAATTATCAGTTTGAAGAATAACACAACAACGCTAGACCTTCAACAAAGCAGCCTTTACATGAAAATCCGCATATAAAATATTTTTTATAAATAAGTAAGCGCAGCTAGTTAATAAAACAATGGTTGTAACATGCACTATACTGAATCACCAAGACAAAGGGGGAAAGTGTTTGCATGTATGCAGAGTATACCTCTCTCACAGACAGTCAACCAGCCAGACTTCCATGGTCTTTGTGTTGGAATGACACCTGGAATGAGAACAGACAGGACACTGTCATACACTGACAAACATTTCCTCTATTGTGTTTATCGGTGCTGGTAGAGTTTATTGTAAGTGTGAGTCAAATTTGTGCTTTCATAATTTAAAGTAGAATAGTCATTAAGTTCAATCCAAGGCCATACTAGATTTAGTGAATTTTGTTTCCCTGTGATTTGGTATGTAACCTATAGAACACGTACATCTGATATGTAGGCTATCTGACATATGGTCGTTTCCCGTATCGCACTGATCACTTGTTAGCCATGTCTTAGTACATTATTATTATCATGTGTATCTTTGACTTTTTTTCTGACAGCGTGTTTTCCATTTAACGAAATCTCAAAGTACAGGGGTGGTAGTATGGCTGCCGGAAAAGCGATTCGATAAACAATAACATCATTGTTTTCAGTTGAAAAAAGTAGGCAACGGCTCTTAATGTGAGAAATTAATGTAAAACATATTCGGTTGTGAGTGTATGCCGTGCTATATAATCAAAAGGATATTAGGCCTACATATTGATCCGATCTTTTCAAATATGACTTACCTGTTGCCGATTTCAGCCAAGTCTTTTCCGCCAATTGCCTTCCGCAAAAACGAGACAGGTAGAATTGTCACGTGACCAGCCCATCCCGGAGAAGTGTTTGACATAAACTATGAAACATCAAAAAGCTCTGATCTACGGTCTGTTCAATTTGTTTATCGGCAATCCAACAGTCTTCTTGAAATTTAAGTAAATCATGAAACTTCTTGTGCGTCAGACGATTCTAGATAGCCTATAAATAAATAATGTACAAAACACTTTTCTTTCCAATACACAAAATGTATTCGAACAACACCGAAACTCTCCTTCAGTTGTTGAACCTGCCCACCGGTAACAGCGAACAAATAAGCCTCTGTGTCATCAAGAGCGAGGTTTGAAACTGGAGATGAAACTTAAACCGAACACCTCCTAAAGAATATAGCCGTAGGCTTGTTTTAAAAACTCGTCGAAAACATATTTTAATAAACTCTTTCTTAATATTATCTGGATTAATTTTCTGTTCAACGTACATCTAAAAGTCTAGATAATAAGGTGTGCAGATGATAATATTATCAATATAAGAATAGTACCCAGTTGGTTGTTGGGTTATTTTGCCACTGTAGATCAGTTGTTCTTTTGGCCCCAGTTGTAAGCCATCTTTTCATATGTGGAGCATGTTTTCATTGTAAGTCTGCAGTAACTGAAATGGGCTAGAGGCAGAACTACTAAACGATGTTGCTTTGCCATTATGTTACGTTTTACAAACACCCATAAAAAAAGAGTTTTGCTACATGACTAGCAGGATTCAATTTTGTTAGAGACAATACAACAAAAAAACACAACAGAATCTCTTGGTAAAGTAAAAATCTAGTTTACAAATATCTACAAAAATAATATTGTCGCTGTAACAATAGAAATGAGCAACAACCTAACAATGAACACAAAGCAGTCATTATAGTTATTTTTTTTTTTTTTTTTAAGATTTGGGCAAGTATTGGAATGCAATACACACAAGATGGCACAAACAGGCTAAATTCACTGTTGAATGAGCGTTTTGCTCTGGGGGAATTCCAGAAGTGCATTGCCCCCTCTCCTATTCAAACCTATGAACAAAGTAATGATTCTCAAGAGCTCTCATGATGTTTCCTTGCTTTATAAGAAACACACTTTCACACAGCTCAATGTGCTTTAAGCTCATGTGTCACCAAACAGTCAATAATTTAGTTATAAAGCATGTGTAATGGTTTATAATACACTGGTAAAATGTTTTATCATAGTGTATAGGTATATAATATGATGGTGAAGAGTTTTATCATAGTTCAATGCACAGAACAGCTTGCATCTCAGATTTTGGTATTTAAAGTGAGCGACGTCCAGACGTTTTAGAGCTTAGAGGGATTTTTAGAGTTTAATGGGCCCAGGTGGATGCCATCCAAGTGATGTGAAATATTAACCAGGCAGAGTTTGGCCTCCTCTTCCTCTCGGTTAAGATCTGAAAACAGGCTGTCACCAATCACATACTCATCCAACATAGCTTTATCTACATTGTTGATTGTTGATCAATCTATTTAAGTAATCCAAACGTTTCTGTCCCAGCGTCCTGCCGAAGTAAAGACGGAAATCATTTTGACCTCTGGAGACAGTGGAGCTGTTCCAGGACATTTAACGTCCATTCTTTGACCTGATTTCTTTGTATCGAACTGTTCTGTTGGGACCCTTATGTTCAAACACCTAACCAGACGTTATGGTATCTGCTAGCTAGAACAAAGGGGACTGTGTTGACATGCTAGTTGTTATCTTTCATCCAGTGCTCAATCCACAGGGTGACCTGATCCAGGTTACGATCCATGTCTTCCGGCTCGTTGCTAGGCAACTGGTGGATGATCTCCTCCTTGTAGGCTTCCCTAGCCTCTTCTAGAATAGTCTGGAAGATCTCACACTGGATGTTGTCCTGCAGTTTCTTTCCAGTGTAGCCCCTAGAGAGAGACAGACAGACAGACAGACAGACAGACAGACAGACAGACAGACAGACAGACAGACAGAGACAAACAGAGAGAGAGAGGGTTTCAAATGGATGATTATGTGTGATGTTCTGTAAGTGACCTCAGATATCGGGCCTGTGCCCACTGACCTGCTCTCTAGACGGCTGTACAGGTTGGTGTTGTCGGTCCGCAGCACAAAGACGATGTGGAACCAGCGCTCGGGGAAGAAGTCACATCCATGGTAGTCCACCACCACCCCGCCATCGGCCATCTTGTCTTCTAGTTCATCCACCACCTACAGACAACAGGGTCGATGTAGTGTCAAGTGTTCTATAGTTCACTGCAAGTTGATTACTCTCGTTTGTTTAGGGGTAGACTATTGAAACTATGTCTCTTTCCCCACACTGCCCTATTTATAAGGCAGGTAATAACAGAATATATAATATAAATGGAAAAATCAATGTGATCATGCAATGAAAAACTTATGCTGTAATATTTACAATAATACACTAATAAATGATGTAGTGGGAAACAAACTGTATTCACCCTGTCCTCATCCAGCACAGGGCACTGATACTCCTCATCAAAACCATCATACAGCTCCCCTGGACAAACACGAAACAATATTACACCTTTGACATATATATACACACCAATATAAATGAACCCACTGTTAATGTGTAACGTCGCATATGAAGCTGAAGCTCTGGAAAGGGATGGAATACCCTTCCATCTTGCCTGATTTGAACTTTGGTGAGCACAGAATCAGAATCATGTCTGGCCGTCAATAAGTCACGTCTCTCTTACCCTCCTGTGCCAGCTCGCCTACATTGACGTAGGTGAATCCTGTGCGCTGCGCGAGCTCTTTCCCCAAGGTGGTCTTCCCTACACCGGGCGTACCTGTTTAGAACAGGGAACAGTAACATCATCACCTTCTCCAACATCTTTAGCCTCGATGACAATGACCACAGGGAGCATAGCTGATCTGCTTACCTTCAACCCAACCACAATAAACGATTAAGCAAACCTTGTGTAAGTGTAACATTGTGTTAATTATATTGCTACTTTTAGCAGCTGCAGTTTCATCATGCCAAACACAATCTCTCCGCTGTTAGCCTTGTTATGTATAATAATTACATGTATGGGACTAAATAGTGAGCTGTGTGCTACAAAATTACCTGTGAGAAGAATGTTTGGTCTCTTCATGATTTTCATATTGTAACGTTACTAACTTCACACGTGACAGATAGCTTGTAAAGTTGACCTGTTTAGCTGGTATACAATTATTCACTATATCTGATAATTAGCTAAATGCAGTTAGGAAATCCGCCAACGTTAAACAAAGGGAAATCGATCTAATCAAAGATTTACTGGATAGTTTGAGCAACAAATTGACACGTTCCTGTTATGTCTCGCGGCAAGGCGCTGTTGTGAACAGAGTTATGACGTCATTTTCCTGCGCCTCGCTAGTGGTGGAAGGACCTCGACTTTAAAGAGAACGCGTACATTTATTTTTTATTTTTATTACAACTTTGCAGAACGCTTTTTGGATTGCTAACACAAAAGTAATTGGGAGTTGAACATGAGCCTGAAAACACCTAAAATGGTCCAAAAGTAAAGGTGGGCACGCACAAACTCAGCTACTAAGTGGCTAACATATCTACAAACGACCTAAGTAACGTTGCTAACCAAACAAGTAAGTTGAACCACATTTTATCTGTGCCCAGAAATATGTTAACCTAACGTTATCAAACGCTTCACACGCTTATGTTAGTTGAGTTATTACTAAAACGTTGGCTAAACTTACACATTTGACGTTTCTACTTCCACCCAACTTAGTTAGTAGTTTGCTAGTGAGCTAGCTATTGTATTTGGATTAACTTTTACCTAGTTTAACGTTACGTCTACTTAGCCAGACAGAAGACGTTATATTAACGCGTTGTTCTAGATAAATTCGTGTTTGATTTGTTGATGAGTATCAAAGTTTTACTGATGAGTGTATGGTCTGGATACCCTCGTACAATATCTGGCAGATAAGATTTGTCAAAATGCACACAGGCATGTTTAATGCTGTAAATATTTGTTTGTTTCAGTTTCTTTCATCTGGAAGCGACCCACTGTCCTGCGTTCATGACAAGCCCCACAGCTTAGGATGTCAAACCTTTCTCTTGGAGGAAAATTACCCTCAAGCAAAGTGAGTTCAAGACAGCACTCTGTATGTGTTCGTGGGTGCGTGCGCAAGTGTGTTTGTGTATGTGCGCGTGCGTGCGATTGCGCCAACATGTGTGGTTTTAACTGTGTTACGAACCAGGACACGCAAAATAACGCCCACAAATAAAAATCTGAATACAACAAAATACTGTAACAATAAGTACACACAAATATGTAAAGATACTTTTTGTGCAAATGTTATAATGTGGTCTGTAGCAACACTCTGGTCTATAGCCTTTTTAAAGGTGTTCCTTCCGCTTCTATAGGTGAATCGCTGGGTGGAGCCTTCTTTTGGGGTCCTGTTTGGGGCTGCCAACCTCTCCCTGCCCACAGGCGAGAGTAAAGGAGCCAAGGCCCGGTCGTCAACCGTGGACTCTAGCGGAACCAAACGCCCCAGGAAGCGTAAAGTTGACCCCAGAAGTTCAGAGCTCCAACGCCCTTCATCCTCTTCCTTCCCATCTTCGTCCAGAGAGCTGGTCCAAAGGGACCAGGATGAGCCATGGGTGGACCAGTATATCCCCCGCTCACAGGTAAAACACCTTCATACCTTAAAGGTAACACACCTGACAGGTAACACACCTTCATACCTTACAGGTAACACACCTGACAGGTAACACACCTTCATACCTTACAGGTAACACACCTGACAGGTAACACACCTTCATACCTTACAGGTAACACGAACCAAAGGCTATTAAGAAGGACAAATAAAGATATTTCAGATCTATTAATAATTCTACAGTGCTTACTTGGGTAGTTTGAGTTCATCCACCTATGGTCCACTTCAGAAAGAATACAAAATTGTAGATTGCCCATTCATAATAAAATGTTTCAATTACTCTCATGACAATGTGTGGCCTAATAGCAGTGACTTTTATTAACGTAAAATAGTGTTAATAGATAGTTATTGTTTTACGTCTTGCAACTTTTTACCTTGACTTCCTAAGAAAGTAACTGAGAAAGAACGATAGTTTGGTTTATAATCATCCAAAGGCATCCACAGGTTGTTGACGTTGTAATTTGCTATGGTAACGCAGCCTTTGGTCCGTACAGGCAGAGCTGGCCGTCCATAAGAAGAAGATTGAGGAGGTAGAAACATGGATGCGAATGCACAGTACTAATCTGCACACAGCAAAGGTTTGGATCTCATTGAAATACTTTATTTAAATATGCAATAACATTAAAAAAATAGTTTACACTACCATACCTACCGAGGTAAATAAGATTTTGATATTTGAAACTTTCTGTGCCTTTTCATGTTTCCCTCCGTTCCACAGGGGGGCGCTATCCTGCTGCTGACTGGTCCGTCAGGCTGTGGGAAGAGTGCCACACTGCGTGTTCTGGCCCAGGACCAGGGCCTGACAGTGCAGGAGTGGACCAACCCCTGCAGCGTACTCTCAGAGTACAAACCAGAACCAGATGCCTACCAGCACACCTTTGACCCCAGTAAGATGAACAAGGAGTTAAAAAAACAGACTGCTTTGTCATTAGCTGTTGTCTTTGTATGTACATATTTAGCTGTTTATTTAAGTGTTGGATGTCACTGTGAATGAAAACCTGATGCTGATGATATACCTTCTACCACAAGTCAGAAGTTAGTCATATTCAACTCCAGAGCCCCAAAGGTTGATTGCTACCATGGTTACCGTCTCTTTTTGACTACCATGGTTACCCTACTCATCGCCCTGTCCAGGCTCGCCCTTCAACGGTTTCCATGGCGCCTCGCAGAGCGGTCAGTTCCAGGAGTTCCTCCTGCGGGCCAACAAGTACAACTGTCTGCAGATGGACGGAGGGGGCGGGGCCTCTGACAGGAAGATCATCGTTGTCGAGGTAACTCGAAAGCCTCATTGCTTGGGAAGCTATTTCACTTTTCAACTCTCTGCCAGTCTACACTGTAGTGTGGAAGACAACAGAGTGGTCAGGTTCAGGTCAGGTTCTTTTTGTATGTAAAATCAGGTGGCAAGGGTTAACACAATCATGGACAATGGAAATGTGACTGGTTTGTCCATGGGCCCTCCTATGCACACCACTACCAGATGATAGGGGTTCACTACCTAGGGGGAGAGCCCTGCACCAGAGTCTGCACAGAATACTTATTCTCTGGACCATGAGATGGCCCTGGTCTAGTATAAACAGCTGATAAAAGAACTGGCTGACCCAGTCCCAAACCAACAGATTAGACATGGATGTACCAATATTGCTAGAACATGTGCAATATGATTACGTCACTGTAATAACTGATGTGGCAATCAGTAAACAATTCAAATCATAATATGTTAATATATGATTCTTTCAACGGTAGGAGAACGTAGTACAGTGAGGTATGTGGTGAAACGGTCTCTCTCTCTCTCTCTCTCTCTCTCTCTCTCTGTCTCTCTCTGTCTCTCTCTGTCTCTCTCTCCGTCTCTCTCTCTCTCTCTCTCTCTCCCTCTCTCTCTCTCTCTCTCTCTCTCTCTCTCTCTCTCTCTCTCTCTCTCCATCCTCAGGACTTCCCCAACCAGTTCTACAGACACCCTGAGAGTCTACACGACATACTGAGGTATGAGTGGGCCAGGGCAATCACCTTGAGTTGGTCCTCTTCAGTCTTCAAGAGGTAAACAATATCAGACAGCCTCCCTCAAGCATTGTGTGTGTGTGTGTGTGTGTGTGTGTGTGTGTGTGTGTGTGTGTGTGTGTGTTTGTGTGTGTGTGTGTGTGTCCCAGGCGGTTCGTGCGGACGGGTCGCCAGCCCCTGGTGTTTGTGGTGTCGGACAGTCTAAGTGGAGACAGCAGCTCCAGACTGCTGTTCCCCAAAGACATCCAGGAGGAGCTTTCTGTCAGTCACATCAGGTCAGTCTACACAGCAGTCTGTAACGAGTCAGGTCAGTCTACACAGCGGTCTGTAAAGAGTCAGGTCAGTCTACATTCAGTCCACAGTTCGCAGGGAGTCTATTTCATTGTGTGTGTGTGCGTGTGTGCGTGTGTGCGTGTGTGTGTGTGTGTGTGCGTGTGTGTGTCCAGTTTCAACCCAGTGGCCCCCACCAGCATGATGAAGGTCTTGAGTCGCATCGCCATTCTGGAGGCAGGGAAGGTGAGACAGAGCACACAAACATCCTTTCATAAATAAGACACAGCAGCAAAAACTGTAGGGGGTGTGTGTTAATGTGTGCGTGTACGTCATCGTGTGTGCGTGCGTGCGTGTGTGTGTTTACTTGTGTGTGTGTGTGTCTCCAGAGTGGAGGCAGGATGACTGTCCCTGATAAGGCTGCTCTGGATCTGCTGTGCTCTGGAAGCTCTGGAGACATCCGCTCTGCCATCAACAGCCTGCAGTTCTGCTCCCTCACAGGTGGGGGCACCAAACACACACTGCACCTACAGCACAGGCTAAGGGCTAGCATGGAGCTCCACCAGCTAAACAAGAGTTTGAGTCAGTCCTCATCCAGCCTTCAGCGGAAGCTAAGCTATACAGGACATTTAACAGCAGTCTAAGCTATTTGTATTCATAGGGTTGTATTAATATATTTATAGGGTATGTATTTATTTATAAGGCTAACTGTTTCCTCTGCCAGACCACTCGCTGGAGAAGGGGCTGTGGCAGCAGAAAAAAGGCAAAACGGCGACCTCACTGAAAGCGGTTTCCAAGGCAACGCGGGGGAAGAGGAAGTGGAAGGATGGCGAGCGTGAGAAGGAGCAGGCCATCGGGGGGAAGGATGCCTCTCTCTTCCTGTTCCGGGCCCTGGGGAAGATCCTCTACGTCAAGAGTGAGCAGGCAGACACCTACCTCCACCTTCTCACCATGGGATTGGCTGATGTCTGGTTGTGATTGACATCTGAACTGGCCTATCTGACCCAGTCAACCTCCACGCTCTCAGTGGGCGGGCCTGGGTGGTTGTAGTGGGTAGATGTGATTGGCTGATGTCTGGTTGTGATTGACAGGAGACAGTGCTGAGGTGAGTTCCGTTGGAGCCTGTCTGCCAAGCCACCTGGCAGAACACCACCGAGACAAGATGTTACTGGACCCAGAGGTACACACACACACACACACACACACACTTCTGTATGTCCAGCCAGTTTTTTCTCAATGCTTTCATAGTCTATTCAGCTAATCATAACACACAATGTCCCCCACCTACCCCTATCTATGTTCTCTCTTTATGTCTCTCTCTCTCTCTCTCTCTCTCTCTCTCTCTCTCTCTCTCTCTCTCTCTCTCTCTCTCTCTCTCTCTCTCTCTCAGTTGGTGGTGGAGCGGTCCCATATGTCTGGTGAGTTCTTTAATCTGTTCCTGCAGCAGAACTATCTGGATTTCTTCTCAGACATGAATGATGTGGCCCGGGCCAGTGACTACCTGGCTGACGCAGACCTCCTCACCTCAGAGTGGACCGTGAGTCAATGACCCTGACCCTGGCACTGACCCTACCCCCCTTTAGTGGTGTTTTTAACCAGTACAGTGACTTTAATGGTTCAAACATCACCCAGAGACATTAAACACTGACCCTGCTGTTAGTCAACCATAGACCAAAGACTTACTGTGTGCAACGCTGAAGCAGTGTTAGTAATGTGCCTGAGAACTGTCTGTGTGTGTGTGTGTGTGTGTGTGTGTGTGTGTGTGTCTGTGTCTGTGTCTGTGTCTGTGTCTGTGTCTGTGTCTGTGTCTGTGTCTGTGTCTGTGTCTGTGTCTGTGTCTGTGTCTGTGTGTGTCTGTGTCTGTGTAGTCTCGTGACAGCATGGGGCTGTACAGCTCCTCAGTGGCCACCAGGGGGCTCCTGCACTCCAACTCAGCCCAGGTCTCTGCCGGCTTCAAACCACTACACAAACCAGGCTGGCTGCTCGTCAACAAGAAGGTGACACAAACACACACACACACTCTTAACTCAACCAACAATCACACACAACCTGCACACGGGATGGTTTGACATTTCTTGAAGGTTTTGTGTCATCTTTGCAACATTAAACGTGTAGAGAAAGATTTCATAAATGTGTGCTGCTATTTGCTAAGCTTTTGCGAGGAGGCTCCATGTTGCTTTTTAATAAGCAGCGTTACATCCCGCTCTTTCTTAAGTGTGTGTGTGTGTGTGTGTGTGTGTGTGTGTGTGTGTGTGTCTCACTCTTAGTACCGTGAGAATTGTCTGGTTGCTCAGTCTCTCTTCACCAACTTCTGTGTAACTCCGGTCAGCCTTCAAACAGAGCTACTGCCATATCTGGCCCTGCTCACCAACCCTTTAAGGAACCAAGGTAACGCGCACACACACACACACACACACACACACACACACACACACACACACACACACACAGGTAAGCTGTTCCTTTAAGGAACCAAGGTAACACACACACACACACACATGTAGGCTGTGAGCCCTGGTTCTCAGCAGTATTCCTGTGTATTCTCAGTTTGGTTGACATCATGCAAACATTATTCAAATGAGAGACGGGTTCCACCAGCTAACAGCAAAGACGCTAGCCGTTGACAAAGCTTGTCACTGTTTGACTTCAACAAACAGCATTGTCACGTTCAATTTTAGGATCGTATTTTGTATATTTAAGATTGATAGGCTTAGTCATTTGTGTGCAACAGTTTACATAAAGGCTGTTAAATGCTGATATTGATATTAATAGCTGTGCTCACTGTAACACATTATTCGTATTCTCTGTTGTACTTAAATAACATTTTATTCAAACATTCAATATCCAATAAAACCAAACTCTCCTTTCTCCTGTCTGTGCTCTCAGCTCAGATAGCGTTCATCCAGGATGTCGGTCGACTTTCCCAGAGGCGGTTTCCTGCTAGGTATGGCAACAAATAAGGTTACACAACGTCTGTTGTGTTTGTCGTCCCAAACTCACTGCCCCATAGATTACACACAGTGGGATGTGTGAGAGGGAACACCCTTTTTGGCCCTTTTTCTTAATCTATGGCTTTTATCAGTTAACAGCTGATTTGTTAAAATAACTAAGTCATTGCTGTATTTAAGTATCCTAAAGTAACAAATCGTATTTTTCATGGTCTAAAATATATTCAGTTCAATTACAACATGCAACATCTAGTTTATTTCAGTTTTAACTTATGTGCCTGGCTTTGCACCAGTAAACATCACATTAACTGAAAACTGTTTGGGTCTTTACTGGTAATAATCTGGTACTTTTGTAAACTGTTTGAGTTTTAACTAGGAATAATCTGGTACTTGGTAAACTGCTTGAATCTTAACTAGTAATAATCTGGTACTTGGTAAACTGTTTGAATCTTAGCTTGTAATAATCTGGTACTTTGTAAACTGTTTGAGTTTTAACTAGTCATAATCTGGTACTTTGTAAACTGTTTGAGTTTTAACTAGTCATAATCTGGTACTTTGTAAACTGTTTGAGTTTTAACTAGTCATAATCTGGTACTTTGTAAACTGTTTGAGTTTTAACTAGTCATAATCTGGTACTTTGTAAACTGTTTGAGTCTTAACTAGTAATAATCCCATTTCCTCTCTGGCTGTTACCAGGCAGAGACTTGAGGCTCTAACTGACAAAGACCCAGGCATGATGGAGCTGGACAGTGAGGAAGAGGAGGAGGGGGGGCAAAGATGCTCCAGCTCCACCCCAGCCTCCAGTAGCCTATCTGGGGATCCAGGTGGCCAAGGGGAGCCCTCTCTAGAGAGTCCCCTTCCAGACAGCCAGGGGCCAGCGAGCCAGCCCCAGCCCACCACCTCCGAAGCCCTGCTGGAGGAGCAAGACCAGCTCATCGAGGAGTATGACAGTGACTGATATTACCCTATCACAGGGCTAATACTGTGATTGACAGCACCGACGGTCCTATCACATGGTTGTTAACGTGACTTACAACACAGCCACCCTCCAATTACAGGGTTGGCCATATTCTCTTCACTGGGTCAATGCAGTGATTGTCAGCACTGATGATCCAATCACAATCTTGGTACTGTGATTGCCAGAGCTCATTACCCAATCACCGAATGTCTTTTGCGACCCTCACACCAACCCCTCCTTACTTAAAAAACTGTGATGTACACTTGTCAGATGCATTTGAACTTTAGACATTTTGTCACTATATTTGTTGTTTTTTTGTAGATTAATGTCAAGGTGTTTTCTGGTATTTATTCATGTTCTGCTTTATTAAGGTGGACCCTGTTGTTGATATTAAAAACACGATGCCTTGTTCTTTTCAGTTACATTTATCTAATTCAACTTCTGAACGGCATCAAAGCCTGACTATAACTCTGGTCAGGACCAGTTTTATCCCAACCTGACCATAGCCCTAACCCTAACCCTTCAAGGCTGCCTAGCTCTTACTGGCTGTTGATGACATTTAATTATTTGTATTTATTTGCACTTAACATACGCTTTTTTTCAATGCTGTTATTGAATAATTTCTCGTTTATCGCTTTGCTGTTTAACTTGCCTGGGTTTTAGTTATGACTTCGTCATAGGGCACTGTTGAACGATCATTTCATTTCGGTGAGTGGGTAGAGAAGTCGGATTACCTGCTACTTTCCTGGCTGGCGGATTCTTTCATTGCTTCAAAACAGTAATTGTATATAAATAATAATAAAACTATTGTGTTTATGTTAGATTGGTGTGTCTTTCCATACTTGTTAAATCAGACTTCTTATGAGGCAAGGAGCAAAATATACATTACAGCACCCCTTATGTTTGAAACGAGTAACTGCACCCTCCGTTCTACCTGTGGGAGGGTCCACTCGAGTGTCTCAGCCTCGTCACGCTGGTGTTGAGAAAATCGATACTCAAGTAATAATCGCGGGCATCATGTTAAAGTCGTAATTATTGCGCCGAATTAGATCTTGTGTTTGGTATTGTACAAGGTCTCTTTTTTAAATTCATAATCTAGAGCGCACTCGGAGAGACGGAGCCAATCATATTGTTTCCTCGAAGCTTCAGGTAAGCAGGTGACGAACCATATCTGTGGGACAACGTGTAAGCGATTTCAGCAACGGCGCTAAACCTTATTTAGAGAACTATATCGTTAGCGTCGGTAGCAAAATACCACTAAACTAGCTTAAATACATAGAATATATTTTTGGACAGGAGGGAAAAGGTATAGTTAGGTTTTAGTTACTGAGTTTATTCGGTTGAGCAGGTTTTAAAAGTTCACTGAACTAATAGGCTATGACTCGCAAATAAAAATAAACCTTTGTCTTTTAGGTGTAAAGTGTTAACTAACTGACTGTTTCTGTATTTGCTGTTTCGTCTGCCCTGCTTTCTGCGCAAGGTGTGTTTGTCCGCAGCTTTATGATGCAGAGTGTCCAGGACCAATCCGCTGAGGGTGTCAGCCCCCACGAGGAGGACATGACAGACGGGGACTTAGGGAACGGCATGGCCCTTAGAACCGGATCTTCCTCCTCTTCCTCTTCCTCTTCTTCCTCCACCACCAGAAGGAAGCTCCAGAGCCTGAGTGGGAGTAGGGGCCAGCCTGAGCTGCAGCCCAGGGTGGGGCTTCCGAGGCAGGGCAGCGAGGGAGGAGAGGCCGCCTTCACATGGACCTCCTGCAGTGGACTGGACCTGTCATTCAAACAAGAGTGCGAGGGAGAGCGCTCTGGTTCTACCTGGAGGGCCAGCAGAGAGACAGGTGAGGAGGGGGAGGAGTCAGAGAGACAGGTGAGGAGGGGGAGGAGTCAGAGAGACAGGTGAGGAGGGGGAGGAGTCAGAGAGAGACAGGTGAGGAGAGGGAGGAGAGAGAGAGAGAGAGGTGAATGGTTTAACACACAGGTGATGTGTGGATGGAGAGAATAAGAAAAAACAGGCTAGATGGGGTAGAAGAGGAAAATTATATTTGATAAGTAATATAAAAAAGCTGAGGCTGATCAGACCCTGCGATCTTAAGGTTGGCAGTTTTTTTTAGAATGCGTAAACCACAAAAATAATAATGCAGTGGGACCAAGCCCTTCTGTTCAAAGACCTGTAGGCTTCTCACAGCTCAGTATAATGCTGCAGTGGGACCCAGCCCTTCTGTTCAAAGACCTGTAGGCTTCTCAGAGCTTTGTAGGCGTGTGCCTGATCTGCCAGAAACAGGAAGTGACCAGCAGACAGTCAAGGTGGGGACCAGAGGCAAGGCAAACACTTCCTGTTCGTTCCCATGGTAACGTTTGGCGCTCCGCTCTGTTGATTTTGGTGGGAGAGGTTAAGCCGGGCAAATGACTAAACCTTGCTAACCTTTAATGACACACACACACAAACCCCCTACCGTAGAGATTACATTGTACACATTGAAATCCATTGGAACATTTCTAATGTTGTCCTGTTGTCTTCCCTCTTCAGAGTCCCTGGAGAACCTTTCGAAAGAGGAGCTGAGAGAGAGGCTGCAGGAAGCCTCCGAGGTAAGGAGACAGGCTAGGAGACAGGCTAGGAGACAGGCTAGGAGACAAGCTAGGAGACAGTCTTGGAGACAAGCTAGAAAACTGATCTGATGGGTGCAGGAAGCACCTGGCCTGGTTTAGCTTTTTAGTTGAATGAGCAACAGCTGTATTTGGCTCTCTCAAATCTTTCCATCGATTGTAGATGGACAGGTATCTTAGCCTATCATGGCCTTTTCTGGTTGTTAGGAGGCGGAGCTGCTGCGCTGTGAGCTAGAGGCCACCCATCGTCACCTAGAGGGCAAAAACGAAGCTCTGAAGATCTTACAAGGACAGGTAGAGTACAACACACACATACACACATACACAACTCTATTAAGCTCTGAAGATCTTACAAGGACAGGTAGAGTATTACACACACACACACACACACATACACAACTATATTAAGCTCTGAAGATCTTACAAGGACAGGTAGAGTACAACGCGCCCACACACACACACACACACACACACACACACACACACACACACACTCACAACTATATTAAGCTCTGAAGATGCTAAAAGATGAGATGAGAAAAACACACAGACAACTAAGCTGCTTCTTCATGCTCACATACTACATGATTCATATCTCAGTATCATTTTCAATTAAATACTTTGTTGTGTGATTAAGACCAATAGTCCTTCTATGGATTGAATTGTCTATTCTGTTGCTTTCAGGCATGACTCGACAAAACCACCACTCAAACTAAGAGAGTTTATCGTTTACGTTGCCTCTATGTTCCTCAGCATGACTCGACAAAACCACCACTCAAACTAAGAGAGTTTATCGTTTACGTTGCCTCTATGTTCCTCAGCATGACTCGACAAAACCACCACTCAAACTAAGAGAGCTTATCGTTTACGTTGCCTCTATGTTCCTCAGCATGACTCGACAAAACCACCACTCAAACTAAGAGAGTTTATCGTTTACGTTGCCTCTATGTTCCTCAGCATGACTCGACAAAACCACCACTCAAACTAAGAGAGTTTATCGTTACGTTGCCTCTATGTTCCTCAGCATGACTCGACAAAACCACCACTCAAACTAAGAGAGTTTATCGTTTACGTTGCCTCTATGTTCCTCAGGCATGACTCGACAAAACCACCACTCAAACTAAGAGAGTTGCCTCTATGTTCCTCAGGCTATCCTTGAAAAAGCAACCAGTCACAACAAGACTCTCCTCCAGAAGAGCGAGGAGAGGAATAAGGGTTTGGAGAAGGTAACTCACTGGCTGACTGGTTGACTGGCTGACTGGATGGCTGGCTAACTGACTGACTAGATTAAGGACTGACTGAATGGCTAGCTTGTTACCTCGCTAAGTACCAATCTAACTAACTAGTGAACTGAGTGACTGGCTATTTGACTGTTGCTCTTAAATCAGTCACGCCCTAAGCCACAGGGGATTTCAAATAAAGGCTTGGTCTGTTTATTTAAAATGCACTTGATTGTGACAGTCACCAGCTGCATTCATAGCCTTGGGTTAATGTCTCATATTATGTTATAGAGACTAGGACAAAGCAAAAGACTAGGACAAAGCAAATGAGAGTAAGGAGAGAGTTTGCTATGAGGTGAGGTGGTGGAACATTGAGGCCATGTAACATTAGCTGACTAGCATAGCCTGAGACATGCTAACATTACATGACTAGTATAGCCTGAGACAAGCTAACATCACCTGACTAGCATAGCCTGAGACATGCTAACATCACATGACTAGCATAGCCTGAGACATGCTAACATCACATGACTAGCATAGCCTGAGACATGCTAACATTACATGACTAGCATAGCCTGAGACATGCTAACATTACATGACTAGTATAGCCTGAGACATGCTAACATTACATGGCTAGCATAGCCTGAGACATGCTAACATTACATGGCTAGCATAACCTGAGACATGCTAACATCACATGACTAGCATACCCTGACATGCTCACGTACATGACTAGGACTTTCCTGTGACTATGTTGTCCAATCAGGAGGTGAATGCCTTGCAGTGGGAGATTACCTTCAACCAGGTGCAATTTAAGAACCATGAGCAGACTTGGAGTCGGAAATATGAACGGTGAGACTCTGTCTTCACTTCCTGTTCTACTGTTAGCCCTGATTGGCTGGTATAGTTCATGGTTTCAGATTGATTTTGATTGGCCTTCCCGTCTTTGTGGGCAGGATCTGCAGTGAGAACAAAGTGGTGATTGACAGCCTGGAAGAGAGAGGGAGGGAGGTTCAGGTACTGAGGACAGAAAACGCTGGTAAGAACGTAATACATTTAACATTCCCTATCAATCCTGCCCCAAAACCTCATCTAGATCTTTCCTGCAGAGATTTTACCTAAGCTCTTTTTTGTATAATTATGATTTTAAAAATGTATGTGTGTGTGTGTCTCTCTCTCGCTCTCTCTCTCTCTCTCTCTCTCTCTCTCTCTCTCTCTCTCTCTCTCTCTCTCTCTCTCTCTCTCTCTCTCTCTCTCTCTCTCTCTCTCTCTCTCTCTCTCTCTCTCTCTCCCTCTCTCTCTCCGTGTGTGTGTGTGTGTGTGTGTGTGTGTGTGAGCAGCACTAAGCCGACGGTGCCTGGAGCTGCTGTCCATGCTGAGTGTGAAGGAGCAGAGTGTGTTTCAGGGGACCAGCGCTCCGTGTAGCCCCAACAGAGAAGCCACCGTGATGGAGGTGAGATAAGACAGAGAGAGATGGAGGGGAGGAGAGGGATGGAGAGAGAGGGAGGAGAGGGACAAGAGGTACGGAGAGAGAGGGAGGGATGGAGAGAGAGGGAGGGATGGAGAGAGAGGGAGGAGAGGGATGGAGAGAGAGGGAGGAGAGGGATGGAGAGAGAGGGAGGAGAGGGATGGAGAGAGAGAGATGGAAAGAGAGGGATTGAGGGATGGAGAAAAAGGAAGAGGAATGAAACAGAGATTGTAACATTGTAACTATTTAATACATTGTTGGCTTAGCTGAGAGGGAATTTTTGAGTGTTGTCCAGAAGGCTTTCTGTAGTGTATCTGCCTGTCTACCTGCCTGTCTACCTGCCTGTCTACCTGCCTGTCTGTCTGTCTGTCTGTCTGTCTGACGCTAATTGGCTGTGACCCTGTGTCTCTGTCTAACCCTAGTTGGCTGTGACACTGTGACCCTGTGTTTAACCCTTAGCTAGCTGTGATCCTGTGTTAACCCTTAGTTGACTGTGCTGTGACCCTGTGTTTAACCCTTAGTTGGCTGTGCTGTGTCTCTGTGTTCAACCCTTAGCTGGCTGTGCTGTGTCTCTGTGTTTAACCCTTAGTTGGCTGTGCTGTGTCTCTGTGTTTAACCCTTAGCTGGCTGTGCTGTCTCTGTGTTTAACCCTTAGTTGGCTGTGCTGTGTCTCTGTGTTTAACCCTTAGCTGGCTGTGCTGTGTCTCTGTGTTTAACCCTTAGTTGGCTGTGCTGTGTCTCTGTGTTTAACCCTTAGCTGGCTGTGCTGTCTCTGTGTTTAACCCTTAGTTGGCTGTGCTGTGTCTCTGTGTTTAACCCTTAGCTGGCTGTGCTGTGTCTCTGTGTTTAACCCTTAGTTGGCTGTGCTGTGTCTCTGTGTTTAACCCTTAGCTGGCTGTGCTGTGTCTCTGTGTTTAACCCTTAGTTGGCTGTGCTGGGTGCGTGCCAGTGTCCAGGTGTCAGAGAGGCTTGTTCCTGTGCCCGCTCTGCGGCCGCCAGCAGGAAACTCATCCTCACACTAAGACAGGAGGTAGCCCATCAACACTAGACATGTTATTATCACATTTCTAAAGTTTTAAATGTTTAATACATATGTATATATAAAGGATTTGCCCCGAACAGAATATTTTATTTTTAAACATACAAAAAATGCCTTCTAAACAGAGAACTATTTTCAATTAGAGTTAAAAAATGATTAGGCCAAGCCTGTGTGGTTTTTATTCCCTTGTTGTTTTACAAATAGATACGTAGTGACATATCTGCACAGCTCAGGACGTATTCACTATACTCATAGTCTGTGTGTGTGTGTGTGTGTGTGTGTTTAGCTGGAGGCCCAGAGAAGGAGAAGGGATGAGGCGTTGATGGTGGCTGACGCCTTCCGCATCGCTTTCGAACAGCAGCTCCGCAAGAGGAGTGACCACTTCCTGTGTATGGCCGAGACGGACAGGCTTAAGACACGCCCCCGCAAGCCGAAAGGGGGTGGGGCCTCCAACACATCACACACCATCACTATGCTCAGTTCATTGGCTGAGAAGAGAGCTACTCTAACGCTAAAATTAAAATCATGTTTTTCTCTTGATTTGAAAGATACATCATATTTAGGGGAACATCAATTAGAAGATTCTGTGACTGATTATGTGTAAATCTTCTAAAAGAATTAGCAAACGTAATCCCAGCACAGCCAGACTTTGAAAGATTGTGTGTGTGTGTGTGTGTGTGTGTGTGTGTGTGTGTGTGTGTGTGTGTGTGTGTGTGTGTGTGTGTGTGTGTTTCTCTCTCTGTGGGTGTCTCTATCTTTCTGTGTGTGTGTCTCTCTGTGGGTGTCTATCTTTCTGTATGTGTGTGTGTGTGTGTGTGTGTGTGTGTGTGTCTGTCTCTCTCTCTCTCTGTGGGTGGCTCTCTCTCTTTCTGTGTGTGTGTGTGTGTGTGTGTGTGTGTGTGTGTGTGTGTGTGTGTGTGTGTGTGTGTGTGTGTGTGTGTGTCTTTTAGGTAGTGAGAACAGACTTGGTGTCAGTGTTTCTGAGAGACTGAGAGGGATGCTGCCCTCGAGTTCAGAGGTCAAGATGTCTGATGACCCCAAGGAGACCCTGCACCGCCTTCTGGACTTGGTCAGTGGACCCAAACACACACACACCTCAGTACCTATAGGAGCATCACCCCCCCCCCACACACACACACACACACACACACACCTCAGTACCTCAGAGCATTCCACACCCCCCCCCCCCCCACACACACACACACCTCATTACCTCAGAGGATCCCCCCCACACACACAAACAGACCCCACAGTACCTCAGAGCATTTCACACACACCCTGAACTGTCCTAAGACCTCTCCGTTCTAAATGTACACCAAACTTGTTCGTGTACGTTGTTGTGAGTGTTTAAAAAAATGGCTTTTGAAGAGGCATGTAGAAGCTCTTTGTACTTAAACTAAGGCTTTCAACGAGTACCGCGGTTACAGTCGCCTTTACTCTTTACTGATTGGTTGTTCTCTCCGGCAGTTGAGTGACAAGGAGGAAGCGTTGGCCCACCAGCGGAAGGTTAGCTTGATGCTAGCACATAGCGCTGAGGAGCTGGAGAGACGTCTTCGGCAGCAAGACTCTCATCTACTGACTGAACCTCCACATCTACTGACTGAACCTCCACATCTACTGACTGAACCTCCACATCTACTGACTGAACCAGCACATCTACTGACTGAACCAGCACATCTAATGACTGAACCAGCACATCTACTGACTGAACCTCCACATCTACTGACTGAACCAGCACATCTACTGACTGAACCTCCACATCTACTGACTGAACCTCCACATCTACTGACTGAACCTCCACATCTACTGACTGAACCTCCACATCTACTGACTGAACCTCCACATCTACTGACTGAACCAGCACATCTAATGACTGAACCCTCAAATCTACTGACTGAACCCTTGAATCTACTGATTGAACCAGGACAGGCTCAAACAGCATTGAAAAAAAAAAACAGCACTTCAAAAAGCAGCATTGAAGGACTATCAGAAACCAGTTGAACTGCAGAGACAGGATTCAGAGATGCAGACAGGACCGGGGTCAGAGACCATGGAGGAGTCAGCGTTGGACTTTAATGGCAATACCAACCATGACCACCAGGTGGCAGTAGAGCGTGATGGCCAGATCCCACTGTCAAAGCCCCCAGACACAGGCCTCAAGCCTCAAGAGGCCAAGACTGTAGCTGCTCAAGCAGAGATCCAGTGCCTTTCTCTGGGGGAGCCATCCTCTCGGAGTGGGGCAGTGGATGGTGGAGGGGAAACAGACAGTTGACAAGGATCTGGTGACACCAGAAAGAAAATGACAGTCAAAAAGTTAATTATACTTTTATATGTTTTTATAATGAATTTGAGGTATATCTTGAATACATTTTACACTCACGACAGATGTGTGTCAAATTATTATTTAGTGCTTATGAATGTAAACTCTCGATTGGTACTTGGTACGTTGGTCTCTAAATACATTTGCACGTGTTTTCTTTTATTCATTTTTGAATTTTGAATAATATATTTTTGTATAAAATAAGCATTTTGTTTTCAAAGTATAAATGGGCCTACACATTAAAGTATAAATATACGTTTCATAAAATGTAATCACGCGAGACTCAAGTGCACAAGAGACGGAAACGTTAAGTTAGTGAGCTTGCTTTGCTTGATGTAAACATTGCTTGCACCGTGTTCTCACCGGATACATGAACGGTTCAAAGTGTTGTCGTTGGAGTCAGTTGTTTCGGGTGTATTTTGTTGCAATTATATTTACTGGAGTTTTTTCATTATGCCTCGTCTGGAATTTTAAATCTAAAACCAAGGAAACGGTATCAACAGGTGGGTAACTTCGAAATGAACACGACTGAGCTAACTAGATTAGCAAAGAATGCTAGTTCAAAAACATTCGCTTCTGTAAACCAAACGTCAACCTCTTCAAAAAAAAACCAATTAATTTTACTTTCTCGATATACTGCTAGCCATCTGATAATCACTAACGTTAACAAAATAGGTACTAATGGCATTATAGTTGATAGCTGTTTCATATATGCACAGTTGATTACAAATGCTTCTAACCCACATCAGTGATGAGTGACCAGACGCTGGGGTATTTCCTCGGCTTGGGGAAGATCAGGGCGAAAGATGCGGCAGAGATAGAGTGGTCGCACGCCGCCAACAGCCAGGCCAAAATCACAGAGGCTCTGCAAGGTAAAAAAAAAAACTAAATGACATTCTCTGTCGGGACTGTTCATATCAGTAATAAGCGGTACCATACCAGTCGTTTGTTATTTCCCTGTTTGATAAAGCAATAATGCTTAGTGCCGATGGGCTTTTAAAGACGGGTACAATTAAAAGATGTGTCAAATAATGTCAGTTTAATGCCTCACATTTTGTCATGCTCGTTCGTCAGACAAGACTGACCTCAATATTTCCAATGCTCTTTTTGTGGATTAAACGTACTGCGTATCAGCTACATAATTGTACATAATCATGTGCATTCCTACTCAAACCTGTCTGTGATAATACATGTCAGACTGAGATTGTTAATGTTGGTTCCTGGCTATCCAGGTCCCGCCCACATGATCGAGGCTGACATCCTGATGAGAGGTTCAGACCCCGTGGAGCCAATCATGGCGCATCCTCCCCAGACTGACAGCGACATCAACTTCCGCGATTGGCTGGCGGAAGTTGTGACATCAGACAAAGGGATAAAGCTAGACTTCAAAAGGTAAGCTCTTCTGAAACTGTGCTGGCGTTCTCCCCTCTATTGGGATTAAAACCTGACTGACCAACTCTTCTCTCACCCAAATAATTTCCCACTTATACATAACACTGTCTGTCAAGATTCATTCATAAACAGGGAGGACAGAGCTCTTTTTTGAGTTTTTTTCTATGAATGCTTTCTCAGTCTTGAAGCGGTGGCGCCCTCTATGAGCCTGTTGGAGGAAGTGCGGGCCCGGTTAGCTGGTCCTGTGTGGATCAACGCTGACATCCTCCATGGCCCTGGAGGACAGGCCACCCCTCTGGAGCCCAAGGCCTTCCTAGAGGCAGTGGGTCCTGGGTCACCTGGTGACGTTCTCTCCCTGGGCTGGACCACAGGCTGGGTGGCAGACACTGACAATAACCCTGGTAAAGAATGGAAGAACTACTTTTCCCAGCAGCAGCGAGCCTGAGGCAGTTTTTCTCTATTCTAATACCTGTTCTTGTACTGTATGTCTTTGATGTTCATTAACCCGGTCAAGATTAACTTGATAGTTCAGAATTCATCTCTACAACATGTCAAGGTGATAGATCATCTAGAAGGGTTTATATTGCTAAATGTATTATAGTGTTAAAGCTTTTATTAAAGTCTTTATTGGGTTCATCTTAACCTACGTTTCTGACCTACCATACGTTGATGGTCAATGTCTCTCCTCCCTCACCTGTAATGTTGGATCCTCTCCACATTCTTTAATGAAAAGGGAATTCAAATATGGTATAACAACGTTGGGGTTTGAATGCAGTTTTGTCTGATATGCTAAAATACATATTGATCACCAAAGGTAGTCAAGTGAAGGAAAAAGATATTCAAATTTGTACTACAGAAAATAATCTAGACAGAGTCTTTCCCCTGTCTGTATCATTATCCTTCTGAGTGTTTCCTGTCTCTCCTCCAATCAGGATACAGCTGGGAGATGATGCGTGCCATGGAGGAGGTGTGTCAGAACCTAAAGCAGCCAATCACCTTCCCCGTACGAGCTGCCCTGCTGGCCAAGTCCTTTCCCCAGCTGCAGTGGCTGCTTCAACAGTTAGACAGGTGAGACTGTCTGTTTATCTGTCAGACAGGTGAGACTGTCTGTTTATCTGTCAGACAGGTGAGACTGTCTGTTTACCTGTCAGTTAGACAGGTGAGACTGTCTGTTTACCTGTCAGTTAGACAGGTGAGACTGTCTGTTTACCTGTCTGTTAGACAGGTGAGACTGTCTGTTTACCTGTCTGTTAGACAGGTGAGACTGTCTGTTTACCTGTCAGTTAGACAGGTAAGACTGTCTGTTTACCTGTCAGTTAGACAGGTGAGACTGTCTGTTTACCTGTCAGTTAGACAGGTGAGACTGTCTGTTTACCTGTCAGTTAGACAGGTGAGACTGTCTGTTTACCTGTCAGTTAGACAAGTGAGACTGTCTGTTTACCTGTCAGACAGGTGAGGCTGTCTGTTTACCTGTCAGACAGACAGGTGAGGCTGTCTGTTTACCTGTCAGACAGACAGGTGAGACTGTGTGTGTACCTGTCAGACAGACAGGTGAGACTGTCTGGTTACGTATCAGTCAGGATTGACCCTTATAAGTAAAGGAGTCACTTGGACCAGCCTGATTAAAGTCTTCTTTTGAAATGTTGTTATTGGCTAAACCACCCTTCCCCTGCTGGCCGTTGCAGGTCCAGCCTGACAGTGTGGACGGGCCTGAACGATGTGTTTCCCCTCACCGACCTTCTGCCCTACAGACGAGCCATTGACCCCAGCAGAATCTACTACGACCTCTCTGACTCACAGAGGTCAGAGTTCAATCTACTACGACCTCTCTGACTCAGAGGTCAGAGTTCAGCAGCCTGAACCTGTAGAAATAGACGCTAGAGAAGGGACACGTGCTGTGTAGCTGGTACTCCCATACTGACCCCACATGGTAGGAGAGCTGTACTGTGAGAGGAGTCATCAAGCCCCTGAATGGATCTCAGCTTCAGTATGGATCTGTTGGGGCTGGTTCCCAGCTAAACCCCTGAATGGATCTCAGCTTCAGTATGGATCTGTTGGTGCTGGTTCCCAGCTAAGCGCCTGAATGGATCTCAGCTTCAGTATGGATCTGTTGGGGCTGGTTCCCAGCTAAACCCCTGAATGGATCTCAGCTTCAGTATGGATCTGTTGGGGCTGGTTCCCAGCTAAACTCAGGTTCTATGTGAGTTGGTTCAGTTCCATTGAGCCCTTGTTAAGTTTGAAAGCCAACTGATACCAGCCCAGCAGCATAAACAGGCTGCTCTTTGACACTTTGACCCTTGACCTGCCTCGGAGACTTGACATCACTAGGAACAAGTAAGACCTGACGTTTAAAATTTTAAAAAAAGAGGAAGAAAACAATCCAAAGAGTTTAGATGTTATTGAACCTGAGTCTGAGTTCAAGTCATACACCGATGTTGTCGTCATGGTTTCTGCCCACCTCTGAATGGAGAGACATTAACAGTCGGCACAGAGCTTTTGACGTTGCCACGGGCAACGCAGAATTCATACTATCGCTGGGTAAAGTGTTTTCAGGCATGCTTTCAATTTGTCAAAGGAACATTGTGGTTGTGTGTGAAATCCAGCCTAGCAAAGCCTTGTGAAGAGAAACAGACTGTCAGTCTGCTCAGTAAAAACAGCTTTATTCTCTTAACAGGGTTATTCTCGTAGACTAACAGGTTTGGGGGGGGTTACTACTGGTAATATGTTGAGTCATGCTAACATGTTTAGAGGTTCTCATGCCAAAGAGCCTGGACACACCTTCCTGAAATGTTTACATTTAAAAGGCAACACTGCAATGTATACATATTATACATTATAATTATTGTATGTATTCTGCCATTAAACATGGCTATTCGGTTACCCCTGTATAAATAAATACAAAAGTGTGTGTGTATGTGTGTGTGTGTATATGTGCATATATATATATATATATATATATATATATATATATATATATATATATATATATATATATATATATATATATATATATATATATATATATATATATATATATATATATATATATATATATATAACAATTGTTGTTCTTGTATTGTAAGTGATGGTGTGTACCTCATGTGAACGTATCAAAATTTTACAGTGAGCTTAGGTTTTACAGTCACAAACTGTGATTCCACCTTGCTTTTTGGTTGTGTATTATGAAAATAAATAAAATCTTTTTCATTTGTGAACACAAGTTTTATTTTATTTCTTAGAGACAATGTCAAACTGTTGGTGCTGTTTGTTAAAGGTAACCACTGCTAAAGCAGACCAGCAGAAGTGCTGTGAGCAGACAGCATGTACCTACAGCGCTGGCCAAAACACACACAGACAGGCAAGCAAGGCACAAGCTGACACTCAGGAGAGAGAAGATATTCAAGTTATTATATTAAAGTTGTCATAGAGTCCAAAGGCAAACTCCAGTAGAACGTCAGCTATAAACATGGCAGGTAGTGAGGGCCCGCCAGTCTGAAGACCATACAGACACGTCCATTTGGGTTTGTTTCTAATGGTCAGTTCAATTTAACTTTGTAACATACAAGCTCTGAAAGTGCTTTTTCTGTTTTTCACTAAACAAAAATGTACACATAAACAACAGCAATAGACATTGATTTTT
>CM030185.1:17708891-17778891 GCA_017639675.1 Aplochiton taeniatus | reverse complement strand
AGTGTTCAGACAGTTAACATGTCTGTCTTATAGTATAGAAGTGTTCAGACAGATAACATGTCTGTCTCAGAGTATAGAAGTGTTCCCAGACAGATAACATGTCTGTTTCAGAGTATAGAAGTGTTCCCAGACAGATAACATGTCTGTCTCAGAGTATAGAAGTGTTCAGAAAGACAACATGTCTGTTTCAGAGTATAGAAGTGTTCCCAGACAGATAACATGTCTGTCTTATAGTATAGAAGTGTTCAGACAGATAACATATCTGTCTTATAGTATAGAAGTGTTCAGACAGATAACATGTCTGTCTTATAGTATAGAAGTGTTCAGAAAGACATGTCTGTTTCAGAGTATAGAAGTGTTCCCAGACAGATAACATGTCTGTCTTATAGTATAGAAGTGTTCAGACAGATAACATGTCTGTCTTATAGTATAGAAGTGTTGAAACCAATTAAACAGCATTTATCAAACACAAAGTAGACTTATTGTAACAGCCACTCATTCTAAAACTTCTCTATGGTATGGAATGCATTTTAGATGTTTCCAATTATATTCCTGGATAAACAAAACTTAGTTCTGAAACTTGACTGCCCCACATGTGCGTAACTGCTTTTGTTTAATGAATAAACCTTCAATCCATCCTGTCTTTTCATACTGTTTTTCCACGGACTTACCTTCTAGAGGAAGATCATTTACTCAAATCACATGAAAAATCGCAAATAATCTCCACAGCTGTAATACATCCTTTCAAATGAGTCAAAATGACGGAGAAGGAAAAACCACAGCACAAGGAATGTGTCAGACGAGGAGAAGAGCGATGAAGGGATCAAACTGCAGACAGAGAGAGGAGAGTCGGAAGGAGGGACAGAGAGAGGAGAGGAGGTAGGAGATGAAAGTTAAAAGGGGTGGTTCCTGCAGGTTGAGTGTCAGGAGGTGTGTAGCCAATAGCAGGGTGTTCTATTATCCCAGATAGTGATGTGGATTTGTTATTTTCTCTCGTCTGATTGGCTTGACGTGACAGTCTGTGTGTCGGCGTGACAACATCTAGTTGCTCAAGGTTACGACGGCCAGAGAACGCAGCAGACACTCTTTTCAGGCCCAGCGTCACCTGACTCGCTAAACACAAGGACCGGAAATAGGCCTTATGTCAAGGAGGAACACGTCAAGGCTTTGGATTAATTACAACTTTAAAAAGTTACCTTTAAAGTGCTTTTAACTAGGATTTAGGAGTCTGAGAAAGGGGGATCAGGCTCTAAGGATGTTCTGCATGTGAGCGGTCTTAACTCTGACTGGGCTTGATAAACCTTGCTGTGTATCCCCACAAAGTCAGGGGGAAAGACTGTGCAATAACCACTGCAGATTCATATTCTCTCATTAAAACACACTGCTGCAGATTCATATTCTCTCATAAAAACACACTGCTGCAGATTCATATTCTCTCATAAAAACACTGCTGCAGATTCATATTCTCATAAAAACACACTGCTGCAGATTAATATTCTCTCATAAAAACACACGACTGCAGATACAAAGATGTTTCAGGTCATCTCCCCTCTCCAAAGCAGCAGGTGCTCAGAGATGTGTGTCTGTCTATCTAATGCTTCATCACAAATGCTAATCAGAACCCGATCCATGACATTTTCAGATTAGGAAGGTGTGTGTGAGTGAGAGTGTGTGTGTGAAAGAGTACATGTGTGTGTGTGTGTGAGAGTGTGTGCGTGAAAGAGTACATGTGTGTGTGTGTGTGTGTGAAAGAGTACATGTGTGTGTGTGAGAGTGTGTGTGTGAAAGAGTACATGTGTGTGTGTGTGTGTGTGTGAGTGTGTGTGTGAAAGAGTACATGTGTGTGTGTGTGTGAGAGTGTGTATTCCCTCTCCTCCTCTACAGTTGGGAGTGTGCAAATCAGGATAGGAGCAGGTGTGTGAAGTGGTTGTGTTACAGCGCACACGTTTTGTCTCACACTCACACTCACACACACACACTCACACACACACACACACACACATCTCAAAGACATCAGAGAGGCTGGTGGGGACTAATTAGCTGCGTTGATTACACCCTGTCTGTGTGTGTGTGTGTGTGTGTGTGTGTGTGACGGATCCTCCACTTCACGTTGCCCCCACGTGGTAGCCACTCCACTCCATACAAGGTTTCACTCTGTGCATGTGTGTGTGTGCTCAGAGACTAATGAATATTCAACGAGTGCTGTAGAGTTTGGAGCAGACCCACATGACTCCTACAGACAGACCAAGCCTTTCAACAAGAGGTCCGCAGGAACAAACACACACACACACACACACACACACACACAGTTCATATCAGCCAACAATGTGTTTTATGTCATCACTTTTAGTTGAGTGATTCAATCTGTCTAAAATGTTGTCTTCTTCAGAAGCAAAATACTGATTCTTTTACACCAATATATCCACAATGTGCTATTGACCTCAGCCCCTCTAGAGACGAGAAGGAGGTACTGCAGGTTGCTAACATCCACTCAACACAAAGACAACAGACATACAAACTGTTGATGTGGGTGTTACAACCATAGTGTTATATCTCTATGGTTACAACTGTATTTCAACAGGCATTGATAGGTTGGATCTGTACAACATCGAGTTACAATTTGAAAGAGAGATATGCAGAGGCTTTGAAATTACAAAAAATATTTTATAATTAGACCTTAGAGGCTATTTACATTCACATAATGACAACCATAGTAGTTGGGCCTTCAGGGTGTGTGGGGGGTAGGGTCAGGGGTCATTGACGCTCTCGTAGACTTCAAACTTGTACTGCAGACCGCTCTCCTCCTGTAATCCCTGAGGAACCCCAGGAAACCTACACACACGCACGCACGCACGCACACACACACACACACACATTGTAGAAATCAATACATTTGGACAACACACTTCTATAACAGGTGTGACATCGTTTTTTTATTAATCATTTAGCAACAATTAAGAACACATTTTACAGCGCTGTAATACACTAATTCAGAGCGTTTTGACCCGAAAGATAAGGCCTCAGGTCTCAGCCTGAGAGAGACTTCAGTAGAAGCAGGCTTCTCTCTGAGCACAGCATGATCAACCTTTACAGAGCGGGAAATAAAAGGCTCTCCCACAAACACTCACTCCTACATTCTCATTCATGCACTCAAATTTGATACATTGATTATCTGCTAATGAATTATTCTTTTAACTACTATTTGATAGCGAACTGCGTTTGTTGTGCTGTTGCTATGTCAACACAACCAAGAAAGGTCTGCTTTAGAAATAGAAATGTACTCTGAGGCTCTGTGGTGAGTCTGTGAGACAGAGCGAAACAGTGAGAAAGAAAAGAAAAACGCGCCTGAAAACTGTTCTGACGTAGGTGTTGCCTTGTTTGGTTTGTGTGTGTGTGTGTGTGTGTGTGTGTGTGAGTGTGTGTGTGTGTGTGTGTGTGTGGTGTAGCTCACTCTGTCAGTAGCCTGTACTTGTCTAGGTTCATCTCAGGGAGGAATGTGTCGCTGTCAAACTGCTGGAGGATCCGTGTGACAAACATTCTCTGTGTTCCCCGACTCTCCATGACTTCCTAGATAGCCAACAAACAAACAAACAAACAAACACCGAGGTCAACTATTTGGGGGGGTGTTCCAGTGCTAGTCACTCAGATGTGAGTGCGTCTGGTAAAGCAAAGAGGCAAAGAGGCAAAGAGAAGATGTGTGTACTTCAGTGTTAGTCATTCGTGTGTGTGTGCGTGTGTTAGAGCATGTGTGAGCCTGTGTGCGTGCGAGTGTGGGTGCGTGTGTGTGTGTGTTAGTGTGTGTGTGAATGCGAGTGGGTGCCTGTGTGCGTGCGTGCATGCGTGCGTGAGTGCGTGTGTGTGCGTGCGGGTGAGTGCGTGTGCGCGTGTGTGTGCGTGCGGGTGAGTGCATGTGCGTGTGTGCCTGTGTGTGTGTGTGTGCGCGTGTGTGAGTGCGTGTGTGTGTGCCTGTGTGCGTACGTGCGTGTGCCGACGCTAAGAGAAGATGTCAAGGGGTTGGCGGTTTATTGTCGTTGCATCCTTGAGCAATCGGGTCTCCATGACAACCCACGCCAGAGTATATGTGTATGTGTGTGTTTTCCACGTACACACTTCCCATCGGGGTTAGGACAGAGAATAGTTGGACAGACACTTTGGAATGCTGCCAGGCTGTCTCTGAGAGTGGACTGTTTGCTGGCAGGCTGTTTTTGAGACAGTGGACTGTTTGCTGCCAGGCTGTTTCTGAGACAGTAGACTGTTTGCTGCCAGGCTGTTTCTGAGACAGTAGACTGTTTGCTGGCAGGCTGTTTTTGAGACAGTGGACTGTTTGCTGCCAGGCTGTTTCTGAGACAGTAGACTGTTTGCTGCCAGGCTGTTTCTGAGACAGTAGACTGTTTGCTGCCAGGCTGTTTCTGAGACAGTGGACTGTTTGCTGCCAGGCTGTTTTTGAGACAGTGGACTGTTTGCTGCCAGGCTGTTTCTGAGACAGTAGACTGTTTGCTGCCAGGCTGTCTCTGAGACAGTGGACTGTTTGCTGCCAGGCTGTTTCTGAGACAGTAGACTGTTTGCTGGCAGGCTGTTTCTGAGACAGTAGACTGTTTGCTGGCAGGCTGTCTGAGACAGTAGACTGTTTGCTGCCAGGCTGTTTTTGAGACAGTAGACTGTTTGCTGCCAGGCTGTTTCTGAGACAGTAGACTGTTTGCTGCCAGGCTGTCTCTGAGAGTGGACTGTTTGCTGCCAGGCTGTTTCTGAGACAGTAGACTGTTTGCTGCCAGGCTGTTTCTGAGACAGTGGACTGTTTGCTGCCAGGCTGTCTTTGTTATGTTCAACATATGAACAACAATGGTAGCATCACATTGGTAAAGTTAGAAACGTTATCTAGAAAACCATCCAATACATTCATGGTTTGAATGTTACATTAGGCAAGGCAACCTTCTATCAGTTAATCTCACTGCAAAGACTCAAAGATCTCTTTTCCACAGGGAATTTTGGAGCACTTTCTTAAATCATATCAACATGTGGTTCTGTAAGGACTGTGGTTCTGTGGCTCTGTAAGGACTGTGGTTCTGTTAGGACTGTGGTTCTGTAAGGGCTGTGGTTCTGTAAGGACTGTGGTTCTGTGGTTCTGTAAGGACTGTGGTTCTGTCAGGGCTGCGGTTCTGAACACGTGTTCTGGTTCAAATCCAGTGTCCTCCTCTCTCATTCTTCCCCACCTCACTTCCTGTCCCTGCCATGTTAAACAGCGTCTGGGGTCAAAGGTCGTATGACCCACCTTGTAGAGGGAGCTGCCGCCGATGACCCAGACCTTGTCTGCCCGTTCTGCTATCTCAGCCGTGTCCAGGAGGTGGAGCGCTGAGCTGAAGTCAGAGGCTAGATGATGAGCGCCCTCTGGTGGCTCTCTGGAGAGACACAGGTCATTTTAATTAATTCATTTCTTCACTGTGAGCCATCACAAATAAAGGCATTAACAGTGACAGTGAATTGACATTTTAGTCACAGTTATGTTAATTCTATCTGTCAACTGTGCTGTCTGCAAGCTGTGCTGTCTGCAAGCTGTGCTGTCTGTAAGCTGTGCTGTCTGTAGGCTGTGCTGTCTGTAAGCTGTGCTGTCTGTAGGCTGTGCTGTCTGTAGGCTGTGCTGTCTGTAAGCTGTGCTGTCTGTAGGCTGTGCTGTCTGTAAGCTGTGCTGTCTGTAGGCTGTGCTGTCTGTAGGCTGTGCTGTCTGGGTAGTCTTACTTCAGCTCTCTGCTAAGGACAATGTTGATCCTGTTCTTTAGAGGTCTGTTCTTCTCTGGGATGGAGAACCAAGTCTTTCTGCCCATGATCACCACGTTCTGCTTTCCTGTAGAGGGAGCGAGGGATGAGGGGATGAGAGGGATGAGGGGAAGAGAGATAGAAGAGCGATGGAAGGGATCAGGTTGAGGGCAGCAGAGGACTAGAGCGGGTGGGGGTGTTGTCATGACGTTAAACCATATTTTCCACATGCTTTCTATGGTATCCTGCTGTATCCGCAAGGCATGTGACAGTCATGTTTCAAGTTGATTATTGACACACAAAAACATGAATCTCTTTCTGGCGGGTAATAAACTGTTGTCCTATTATGAATATAAACTACTGTACCTTCCACAGATGGAGTCATTGTCATCTTCTGGAAATACTTAAATTCATCACTGGAAGAGAACGATGGTTTCATTCATTCAGATATGAAAACAGTTCATGCTTTCCAATCGAAACAGTGGACTATACTAGCTAACTAAGGCTCATTTGACCCGTCTGTCTTATCATAAAAACACGGACTCTAGACCCTGGCCCAAAGCCACTCATGCTATATGCGAACATCTTCCCAATTGTAATTGTATACATTCAATGGTTCATATGGAGGAAACCGTTTTGTTATAATGTATTGCACACATAATGATATAGACATAAGGGCACACACGCGCGTGCACATAGTGTCCTGTCACTGTTTAAATGCAGCTATGTTATGTATTAAAATGCCACTTACTTGAGTCGTTTTGGGTGCCAAGGTAGATTGCCCTTATTTCCTATACCCATATCTGGACAAACAGCCACGATGCAGTTCAAAACGCGAGACATGTTTACGGTTAAGCGCAAGACAGACACTGCAGCAATAATTGCGACTCGTATAAGTTTTATCCCCGCCTCTTGCAACAGTTCCCGCCAGCAACCGTCCAAAGAAGAGAAATACAGAGGAAATTACATGTTAAAGGTGACCACCGAAGGAAGTTCTGAAGTACCCTGCAACCTATAATATACTACAATTTTACTTAATTAATAATTAATAAAACATCAGAAATTATAATAGCTCACATTGTTTACGTTTTGTGAGTGGTAATTGTTTATTTGGGTAACGTTATCACAGCGGAACATTTTTGTCCAGGTTGTGTTTCTGGAGGAACATTAAGGTCGTCACACAAAACTGTAGTGATCTTTCTGATGGTGGTGGTGGTGTTGGAATATTTTTGGTGAATTAAAACATCACATGTGTTTATTAGAGGTAAAAGCACCTCAGTTAAAGATAACGGTTGAATACAGTTTCGATGTCTAACATAATCTAGCAGTGTTTAGCGTTGCATTCAATCCGTGATCATGGAAGGGACCTAAAGCTGTTACGAACAGTGTTAGGGTAGCAAGCCAGATAGTACGATATGCCACGTTAAGATTCACAGATCACAGATTATTTGAAGATATACTTAAATAAAAGCTAATTAACGTTACGTGAATCACTTTACAGCGATCTCTACCTGGAAATAGACTGCCTTGTGAGGTTTGACAGCCGCTATGGACGAAGAGCCGGAGAGAGCCAAGCGCTGGGAGGGGGGCTACGAAAGAACATGGTAAGAGATGATCTGAAAGAAATGATAATAATAACGTTATGCTGTCAAACGCTGGACCTACTGTGGACCTAACCCTAACCCTACCATGCTACTGGATTACATGTTTAATTTTGTAATTGAATGGATGAAAATCACATCGAGTTCTGAGGTGGTTTAGTGGGAGACTGGTTACATTCTGACTGTAAGGACAGATAGAACAGAAATGTCCTTAGGAAAACTTCACAGGATTGTCACAGCACTGCATAAATGTCCATGAATGCTGATCTCTCTCTCTCTCTCGCTCTCTCTACCTCTACCTCTCTACTGCTCTGTTTGTCTGGTTCCCTATAGGGAGGTTCTTAAGGAGGATGAGTCTGGCTCCCTCAAAGCCACTGTGGAGGAGATTTTGTTTCAGGCTAAACGGAAAAGGTTAGTGTGTGTTTCTCTCCATCTGCATGTAAGTGTGAAACTCTGTGTAAGTGTGAAACTCTTTGTAAGTGTGTGTATATATTTTTTCACATGCGTGTAACTGCTAGGCGGCAAGTTCAAGTTATAGACATGTTATGATTCTAATAAACTAGACTGTGCTGCTAGTATAACTAAATTCATGTGCTTGGCTTCTTGTCCTTCCTAGAGTGTTTGAGAGTCATGGACAAGTACGACTGGGGATGGTGAGTTTCCTGTTACCCCTCCCTGCTCTGTCTTCATTATCTACTTGGTACCCTTCCTTCATTATCTAGGTGTCATTCCTGTTCTGGTTGTCTTTATGTGTAAACTTCAGTCACCTGTGTATGTTTGAGAGTGTCAGAGATATGTGTGCTCTTCCAGATGCGTCACATGTACGTGGTGATTGACTGCTCCCGGACCATGGAAGATCACGACCTGAAACCCAACCGCCTCACCGCTACCCTGAAGGTAAACCCCACCCCTCACATCCACCCTGAAGGTAAACCCCACCCCTCACATCCACCCTGAAGGTAAACCCCACCCCCTCACATCCACCCTGAAGGTAAACCCCACCCCTCACATCCACCCTGAAGGTAAACCCCACCCCCTCACATCCACCCTGAAGGTAAACCCAGCCCCCTCACATCCACCCTGAAGGTAAACCCCACCCCTCACATCCACCCTGAAGGTAAACCTAACCCCCTCACATCCACCCTGAAGGTAAACCCCACCCCTCACATCCACCCTGAAGGTAAACCCCACCCCCTCACATCCACCCTGAAGGTAAACCCCACCCCCTCACATCCACCCTGAAGGTAAACCTAACCCCCTCACATCCACCCTGAAGGTAAACCCCACCCCTCACATCCACCCTGAAGATAAACCCCACCCCTCACATCCACCCTGAAGGAAAACCCCACCCCCTCACATCCACCCTGAAGGTAAACCACACCCTCTCACATCCACCCTGAAGGTAAACCCCACCCCTCACCGCTACCCTGAAGGTAAACCCCACCCCTCACATATAGTAATAAAGTAATGATCATGTTCAATGGGTCCATTGTGTCTTTGTCACATGCAGATGATGGAGAATTTTGTGGAGGAGTACTTTGACCAGAACCCAATCAGTCAGGTAATCACCCTAACCCTAACCCAATCAGTCAGGTAATCACCCTAACCCTAACCCTAACCCCTAACCCAATCAGTCAGGTAATCACCCTAACCTTAACCCTAAACCCTAACCCAATCAGTCAGGTAATCACCCCAACCTTAACCCTAACCCCTAACCCAATCAGTCAGGTAATCACCCTAACCCAATCAGTCAGGTAATCACCCTAACCTTAACCCTAACCCCTAACCCAATCAGTCAGGTAATCACCCTAACCCTAACCCAATCAGTCAGGTAATCACCCTGACCCTAACCTTAACCCTAACCCAATCAGTCAGGTAATCACCCTAACCTTAACCCTAACCCAATCAGTCAGGTAATCACCCTAACCTTAACCCAATCAGTCAGGTAATCACCCTAACCTTAACCCAATCAGTCAGGTAATCACCCTAACCTTAACCCTAACCTTAACCCAATCAGTCAGGTAATCACCCTAACCTTAACCCTAACCCAATCAGTCAGATAAGTCCACAAACCTAAAACCCATCCACCCTTCTACACTCTATTTCTCTGTATTTCCTCTGTTCATTTTTCTCCGCTTCCTGGTTCATGTCATATTTATTATCAGTCACTTTGTCTTTGTATCGTGGTATTAATTATTTAACGTTTTTAATTGTATTATACTGGTTGGTTACAAATATGAAAAAGACCAAATTAACAAAACTTTAGAACATACATTTTGGATTAAATTTTAGTCTGTGTTTCAGGTGTAACTGAACAAAACATTAGAATGTAAATATTTAATAATACAGGGTGAGCAGGATGAGTAAAGGTGAGAGGACCTCTGTGTTTCAGGTGGGCATCATCACCACAAAGAACAAGAGGGCAGAGAAGCTGACTGACCTGGCAGGTGAGCCCTCCATGACCTCATCATAACCCTTAG
Organism: Aplochiton taeniatus; assembly: GCA_017639675.1. NCBI lineage: Eukaryota > Metazoa > Chordata > Actinopteri > Galaxiiformes > Galaxiidae > Aplochiton > Aplochiton taeniatus. Next base: position 17,769,059 of record CM030185.1, on the reverse strand, counting down.
TACAGAGGTTGCCTAGGGTCAGAGGTCAGACCAGGCCTTAACAAATGACTGTCTGAAGAAATCGTTTTTCTTGCCTTTGTAACTTTGAATGTGTAGCGTTGACCTCAATCTTCTTTGACCTGTGTTTCTTACGTCAGAGGAAACAATCAAAAGGAAAGATTTTTTTCTAAAATACCAATAGAGCCCACAGCCTGTCAGACTCTAGTGGTGTGATTCAGATCCGGATTTGTGTTTGGTCATGACTGTGTGTGTGTGTGTGTGTGTGTGTGTGTGTGTGTGTGTGTGTGTGTGTGTGTGTGTGTGTGTGTGTGTGTGTGTGTGTTGTCCTCTGGTAGGTAACCCTAAGAAGCATAGAGCGGCACTGAAGAAAGCAGTGGACACCGTGTGTGTGGGAGAACCTTCCCTCTACAACTCCCTCAGTCTGGCCATGCAGACACTCAAGTAGGCTCTGCTCGTGTGTGTGTGTGTGTGTGTGTGTGTGTGTGTGTGTGTGTGTGTGTGTGTGTGTTTTGTTTTGCTTTTGACATGCTCTAAGCTGCCTCATACCTGCTCTCTTGTGCTTATATTACCATTACAGATATGTCATAATTACGGTAGAACTCACAGAGATCTAGTTCATAATTGTGTTTTATTTTGTTCTCACATTTCTGACTGTGTTCAGGCACATGCCCGGCCATACCAGCAGAGAGGTCCTGATTATATTCAGCAGCCTGACCACCTGTGACCCCGCCAGCATCTACGAGATGATCACGGTAAGTCAACACGCCCCCCTAACCTCTAACCCCTAACCCTAACCCTGTGACCCAGTCAACATCTACGAGATGATCACGGTAAGTCAACACGCCCCCCTAACCTCTAACCTCTAACCCCTGACCCCAACCCCAATTTTCATGAATTTTCACTAAGCCATTTGTGTACTTTTACTCTATATATCACTTTGTAGTTTTTCCACTGGGCTTTGTAGTTTTCGTTGTCGTCGTTCCATGGTTGCTCTCTCCTAGTTCACCCCTTAGTGTCTGTTTGTGGTCCCATCTCCTACGTTGTGTTCCAGACTCTGAAGTCCCTGAAGATCCGTGTGTCAGTGATCGGTCTGTCGGCCGAGGTGCGGGTCTGTACCGTGCTCACACGGGAAACAGGAGGTCAGCCCTCTGATTGGCCCCTTAATACTGCTCCTGCATAAGTATTTCTGCTAGTAGCGTTTTAATTGGTGTATGCGGTGGTGTATTCTGCCCGGTAACAGGGACGTACCATGTGATCCTGGACGAGAGCCATTTTAAGGAGCTGCTGATGTTCCATGTGAAGCCTCCTCCAGCCAGCACCTCCTCCGAATGCTCCCTCATACGCATGGGTCAGTCTACAAAACTATAAACAGTCTACACCCAACACTATCACAGACAGTCTACAAAACTATAAATAGTCTACACCCAACACCACCACAGACAGTCTACAAAACTATAAACAGTCTACACCCAACACCATCACAGACAGTCTACAAAACTATAAACAGTCTACACCCAACACCATCACAGACAGTCTACAAAACTATAAACAGTCTACACCCAACACCACAGTCTGTACCCCAATCAACAAATACAGTCAGTTTGTACCCCAAACAACAAATACAGTCAGTCTGTACCCCAAACAACAAATACAGTCAGTCTGTACCTCAAACAACAAATACAGTCTGTACCCCAAACAAAAAATAGTCAGTTTGTACCTCAAACAACAAATATAGTCTGCACTCTAGCTTTTTCTGTGTTTCCCCAGCACACTCTAGCTAACCTGTTTCTCTGTGTTTCCCCAGCACACTCTAGCTAACCTGTTTCTTTGTCTACAGGTTTCCCCAGCACACTCTAGCTAACCTGTTTCTCTGTCTACAGGTTTCCCCCAGCACATCCTCGCCTCTCTGTCAGACCAAGACGCCAAACCTTCCTTCAGCATGGCGTGAGTCTTTTAAGCTATTCAAACATCATTTAAAAAAGTTTTAACCAATTTAAAGCCCTAGTTATTTTGTTACCTCTTGTACCTCACGGTAGGCAACACTGTGAGCTGTGGTTGTAGCTCCAATCTAACAAAGTGTTTCCTGTTTCCTGTTTCCTGTTTGCTGTTTCCTGTTTCCAGTCACCTTGACAGCAGCAGTGATCCGGGTCTGTCGTTAGGAGGATACTTCTGTCCCCAGTGTCAGTCCAAGTACACAGAGCTCCCTGTGGAGTGTAAAGTCTGCGGTGAGGCTCTCCCCTGGCGTGTGCGTGTGTGTGTGTGTGTGTGTGTGTGTGTGTGTGTGTGTGTACGTGTGCTTGTGGTATAACTAGGTGTGGGTGTGTTGTCTTATGAGGGGTGTGTGTGGTATAACTAGGTGTGTGTGTGGTGTCTTATGAGGGGTGTGTGTGGTATAACTAGGTGTGTGTGTGTGTTGTCTTATGAGGGGTGTGTGTGGTATAACTAGGTGTGTGTGTGTTGTCTTATGAGGGGTGTGTGTGGTATAACTAGGTGTGTGTGTGGTGTCTTATGAGGGCTGTGTGTGGTATAACTAGGTGTGTGTGTGTGTGTGTGTGTGTGTGTGTACGTGTGCGTGTGGTATAACTAGGTGTGTGTGTGTTGTCTTATGAGGGGGGTGTGTGGTATAACTAGGTGTGTGTGTGTGTGTGTGTGTGTGTGGTATAACTAGGTGTGTGTGTGTTGTCTTATGAGGGGTGTGTGTGCTATAATTAGGTGTGTGTGTGTGTGTGTGTGTGTGTGTGTGTGTGTGTGTGTGTGTGTGTGTGTGTGTGTGTGTCCAGGTCTGACATTAGTCTCTGCCCCTCACCTGGCACGCTCCTTCCATCACCTGTTTCCCCTGGACGCCTTCCTGGAGAAGCTGCTGGAGGAACACCATGGAGACAGGTACACACACACACACACACACCATGGAGACAGGTACACACACACACACACACACCATGGAGACAGGTACACACACACACACACACACCACGGAGACAGGTACACACACACACCATGGAGACAGGTACACACACACACACACACACACACCATGGAGACAGGTACACACACACACACACACACACACCATGGAGACAGGTACACACACACACCACGGAGACAGGTACACACACACACCATGGAGACAGGTACACACACACACACACCATGGAGACAGGTACACACACACACACACACACCATGGAGACAGGTACACACGCACACACACACACCATGGAGACAGGTACACACACACACACACACACCACGGAGACAGGTACACACACACACCATGGAGACAGGTACACACACACACACACACACACACCATGGAGACAGGTACACACACACACACACACACACACCATGGAGACAGGTACACACACACACCACGGAGACAGGTACACACACACACCATGGAGACAGGTACACACACACACACACCATGGAGACAGGTACACACACACACACACACACCATGGAGACAGGTACACACGCACACACACACACCATGGAGACAGGTACACACACACACACACACACACACCACGGAGACAGGTACACACACACACACACACACCATGGAGACAGGTACACACACACACACACACACACCATGGAGACAGGTACACACACACACACACACACCACGGAGACAGGTACACACACACACACACCATGGAGACAGGTACACACACACACACACACACCATGGAGACAGGTACACACACACACACACACCATGGAGACAGGTACACACACACACACACCATGGAGACAGGTACACACACACACACACACACCATGGAGACAGGTACACACACACACACACACACCATGGAGACAGGTACACACACACACACACACACACACACACCAAGGAGACAGGTACACACACACACACACCACGGAGACAGGTACACACACACACACACCACAGTGACAGGTACAGCACACACAGTAGTAGATGACTAAGTAAATGACTCAGGAGTCAGTCAGTAGATGACTCAGTAAATGACAGGAGTCAGTCAGTAAATGACTCGGGAGTCAGTCAGTAGATGACTTATTAGATGCGTGCCTTTAACCCAGTTGTTGTTTGTTTCAGGATCTGTCAAGGTTGTCAAGGAGCTCTGACAGATAAGAGTGTAAGTAGTGATTTTCTCTATCTAGATCTGTCTTTCTAGACACTATCGCATCCTCCCAGATCGGTCCATCATCCATCCATCCTCTCTGTCTCTGTCTCTGTCTCTGTCTCTGTCTCTCTCTCTCTCTGTCTCTAGACATCGTCTACACCCTTAAATGTCCTCAGCTTAATAGATTTCATCAACACCCTCCCCCTGTTTGAGAATCATTTGATGTGCCAACCTCTGGGCAGGCAAGACACTGTGATGTCCGAATGGCTCTTCCCTGCGTAATCAATGTATCAATCAGTAAATGGCTCTTTACCGTGTCTGTCCTCAGGTGTTTGTGTGTCCGGTCTGCAGCAACGTGTTCTGTGTGGAGTGTGACCTCTTCATCCACGATACCCTCCACTGCTGCCCTTCCTGCATCCACCGCAACAGCGCCCTCTGAGGCCCGGGAGGGAGAAGTGCAGGGTCAGGACACACTGTTGATACCATCAAGTTATACCTGTCCTCTGCTGCCCTCGTGTGGCTGAGGGGGTGAACTACAGCTGCAGGCCACGACTCCCACAGTGGAAGGTGGAGTGGTTTTGCGGCCTTGTCTCAAGCAGACCAGTATGATGTGGAACATTTGTAAATACTTTGGGAAAGATGTTTGACCCCGACGGAGAATACACAGTCTATTTTTGGCTGATTGATTTATCTGGACTGTTCATTTTATTTCCATGGAAATAAATAAACGTCATTAACTTCAGTTGATCCACTTTGTAAATGGTTTGACTCCACACAGATGGTGTGACCGAGAAGAGCCTGTTCCTTAACAGATCTGTACCTGTGAACCAGCTGTCATGGTAACAGCTCTGTTTATACGCTGTAAGGTGGGTCCTTATTTAGCAGTTTGTTTGTCCTTACACAAACACACCAATATATCCTTTGTTTATGGATAAAATAAATAATGTGTAGAACATTTTCCAAACATCAGCAGCATTTCTAACAGGTTTTATTAATACTAGGGGAATAGACCAACAGTCTTCACTACAACACAACCGAAGAAAATATAAAATTTAGAAACTTATTTAAGTTGAAAAGTAACTTGTTTCAGTTAAGGCAAGATTAGATTTTATTGTAATTATTAAATATGACATACACATGAATTGATATCTTTAACTGTATTATTGTATTGTTCTTACAAGCTCATTTACCAATGATTTAACATGAATCCCCTTAGATGATGGTGCTTCTACTAGAACAAACCTTTCACAATAAACACTGATATAAAAAATAATGATTTAGCAAGTTGCAAATTAAACATTTTAAATATAGTTTGAATGTATAAATGTTAATGCTTTGATTTTATTATAGCATGGCGTGTAAAATAAAATATATGGTAACTTTTTAGTCAGGTTGAACTGAATCTGGTCTCAGATTATCATTTTCAATTTCTTAATAGAGAAAGTTACCGTTTTCTTTTTCTATTCTGTTTTTGTTATCCTGCATTATATCCTGCTGACATTACACAGAGAGTCACCTCTGATTGGCAGATCTTTATATCAGGGTGCTGGGCATCATCAGCTGGTATATGGGTAGACTTTCTCAGGGAAGGTGTCTTTATGGGTCGTAGAAGGACAGCTCCCCACCAATCATAGTCCAGCTGGACTCTAGCTAGTACAGACATGTCTTCAGGTAGTTTCTCAGTGAAGGTGTCTTTATGAGTGCAGATGAGAGACATGTCTTCAGGGTCGTAGAAGGACAGCTCCCCACCAATCATAGTCCAGCTGGACTCTAGCTAGTACAGTCTCCTGTCTCCACCCCCAGCTGATAATAATAATAATTACTTCAGTTTTATTACAGAGATTGTCACCTTTGATTGGCAGATTTTGATACCAGGATTGTTAATGACATGTCCTTTAATAACACCAAAGTATGGGTAGAGTTTCTCAGTGAAGGTGTCTTCATAAGTGTAGATGTGAGTCATGTCTTCAGTGTTGTAGAAGGACACCTCCCCCCTGTCATAGTCCAGCTGGACTCTGATCCTCCTTGGTCTACTATTTAAAGGGATGTCCTCACCCTTCCCATTAAAGTACCCGTTAGTCCTCTTCATGATGCTCCAGGTGCATTCATCTCCAGATCGCTCTCCCTTCCTGTTCACTGACTCGTTGGCCACGCCTATATTCCATTCAGGATGGTCTCCCACCTCCACCTCCCAGCTGTGCTGTCCTGAGCTGAACCCCTCAGAACCCAGAATTTCAACATAGCATGTCATCCTCTCTGGGTTGTCAGGGAGCTGCTGCTTGGTGCCTAAGTTTGTTACACTGGTCAGATCATCAGACAGAGAGAGACAGCGGTTTGCAGTGTTTGGGTCCAGAATGACAGGAGTGAACCTGACCCTCTCCTTCATCTTCTCCCAGACTCTGAAGGTCAGGTTGCCCAGGTGTTTGGCCACGTCTATCAGAGCTCCTGAGACCAGCTGTGGGTCAGGCAGTGTGCACTGGGCTCTGGAAGAACATTTAGGAGTCAGTGCTGCTGTGGGCTTAGATTTAAAATGACAACACAATAAGGAAATAATATACACCACTTACCTATTCACTGTGGTCTTGTAGTCCTGTGAAGGTAAAGAAAGATCAAATTAAACTGTAATTTAGAATACTTAGCCAGCCATTGTGTTAAAATGAGAAACCAACAGTGCTTACCTGCAGGAATGAGATGTCTTCACCTCCCAGCTCCTCCTCTATGGCTCTGATTGTGTCTGAAAGTGTTGATATCTCTCTGCTCAGCCCCTCAATCTTCTCCTTCATCCTCTGACTCTTCTCCTCCTCTTCCTCCCTCAGTGCAGATATCCTGGCCTCCTCTTCTTCTTGTAGAAACTGGTGAAGCTTCTTAAACTCCTCCTTAATCTGAGTCTCAGTGTTCTCAGCCTGGACCTGGAGACATTAAAAGAAAACGTACATCTCAATACGTGCAGTCGAGTGCTGCAGATATCCTGTGTAGCAATAAGAGGGAAAGGTCTGAAACTAAACAGCATCTCTGTAAAACAACATGTTACTAAAAATACTGCCATCAAGTTATATGACTTAATGGAACTCTATTTTACCTTGATGTAATTGGCTGTTTCATCACTAGTCTGTTTAACTTTACCAAAGGCCTCCATTTTCTTCTGCAACAGTTTCAGTGCAGCCTGGAGCTCCTCCTGCATGACAAAACGCAACGTTTCAAATAGACAAAAAAAAGGAAAGAAACAAGATCTAGAGTACGTTCAGGTGCATCATTAATCTTATGCAGAATGCATTGTTAAATTACAACAAAGATTTGACTTATTACCTTGTGACCAAGCACAACTTCGTTGGTTGGACGACAGTTGTGATGCTTATGTTGTGTTGAATCCCGACACACCAAACAGATGAGTTGTTGATCTTCAGAACAGAACAGGTGTAGTTTCTCTCCATGCACGCTGCAGAGCACTGCAGACCTTAACGAAGCTTTCTGGCTTTTTTCCACAGAAAATGCCTCACACAGATTCTTCAAAGCTAGATTACAAGGAGGATGTTCCATCGAGGATTTCCTCCTACAAACTGGACATTCCTGTGATTCCTTCTGTTTCCAGTATTCCTGCAGACAGCCTTTACAGAAGCTGTGGCTACACAACAGAAGCACAGGATCTTTAAAGATGTCATGACAAACGGAACAACAAAAATCCTCCTCTGAGAGAGACGAGCTGGACGCCATTTTGTCTCCCAGCAACACTCCCTCCTCTGGAATGTCCTCTGAAGTTTACTTTCACTGCGAGGAACAATTCTTCAACACAACTCTTGGCAGGCTGAAGTATTGTACTATTAGAGCAGTAATCACAATCACTCCTGTAGTCGCTGAAAGGCAGTGTCCTTGTTTAGTGTCTGGTTAGCTTTGAGGCACTGAGAGCTGTCTGGTGTGGTTCAGTGATCCAGCAGGAGGATAAAAACACATTGACCTTTGCTCTCTGTACTCTGACAGGTGAGGTAGGTAAGGGGCAGGGCTTTGATACACCAGTAAATAACCTCAATGTACCTTAACAAGTTATATTAAAAGTTGCGTAATAAAAAATATTGTTCAACGTTATATAATCATTCCCTTCTAGAATAAATCTTTTAAGGAATTGTAAGTTTCCTAGCACTATTGATTTCCTGTTAATATCTTTATTATTCCACAAGTATGTCAACATATTGGCACACTTCATGTTGATAGGTTAAGGATCCACAGCATTGGCATCGACCATGTATAGTAAGTCTAGCAGTAAACCATTCACTTTTAAAACATGAGCTGTAAACTGCATCTTTAAAAAAAAGGGCGATCAACCACTGACATAGAAAATAGCTGAGACGTTGTGTATTATGCTCTGGAAATAACTCAAATATTATAAGAATGGGAACTTCTAATCACCAAGATGCTCGAGTGTGAGTTGGGACTACAGACACAGTGTTTCAGGGGGAACACCTATTGGACTACAGACACAGTGTTTCAGGGTGAACACCTATTGGACTACAGACACAGTGTTTCAGGGTGAACACCTATTGGACTACAGACACAGTGTTTCAGGGTGAACACCTATTGGACTACAGACACAGTGTTTCAGGGTGAACACCTATTGGACTACAGACACAGTGTTTCAGGGTGAACACCTATTGGACTACAGACACAGTGTTTCAGGGTAAACACCTATTGGACTACAGACACAGTGTTTCAGGGTGAACACCTATTGGACTACAGACACAGTGTTTCAGGGTGAACACCTATTGGACTACAGACACAGTGTTTCAGGGTGAACACCTACTGGACTACAGACAGTGTTTCAGGGTGAACACCTATTGGACTACAGACAGTGTTTCAGGGTGAACACCTATTGGACTACAGACAGTGTTTCAGGGTGAACACCTATTGGACTACACACACAGTGTTTCAGGGTGAACACCTATTGGACTACAGACACAGTGTTTCAGGGTGAACACCTATTGGACTACAGACACAGTGTTTCAGGGTGAACACCTATTGGACTACAGACACAGTGTTTCAGGGTGAACACCTATTGGACTACAGACAGTGTTTCAGGGTGAACACCTATTGGACTACAGACACAGTGTTTCAGGGTGAACACCTACTGGACTACAGACACAGTGTTTCAGGGTGAACACCTATTGGACTACAGACAGTGTTTCAGGGTGAACACCTATTGGACTACACACAGTGTTTCAGGGTGAACACCTACTGGACTACAGACACAGTGTTTCAGGGTGAACACCTATTGGACTACAGACACAGTGTTTCAGGGTGAACACCTACTGGACTACAGACAGTGTTTCAGGGTGAACACCTATTGGACTACAGACTGTGTTTCAGGGTGAACACCTATTGGACTACACACACAGTGTTTCAGGGTGAACACCTATTGGACTACAGACACAGTGTTTCAGGGTGAACACCTATTGGACTACAGACACAGTGTTTCAGGGTGAACACCTATTGGACTACAGACACAGTGTTTCAGGGTGAAGACCTATTGGACTACAGACAGTGTTTCAGGGTGAACAACTATTGGACTACAGACACAGTGTTTCAGGGTGAACACCTACTGGACTACAGACACAGTGTTTCAGGGTGAACACCTATTGGACTACAGACAGTGTTTCAGGGTGAACACCTATTGGACTACACACAGTGTTTCAGGGTGAACACCTACTGGACTACAGACAGTGTTTCAGGGTGAACACCTATTGGACTACAGACACAGTGTTTCAGGGTGAACACCTATTGGACTACAGACACAGTGTTTCAGGGTAAACACCTGGACAGGGTTAGGGTTAGTACCCTCTACACTTTAAATAGTTCTGTTAGTGGGAGTGAACAGGGCCTGGATATCTCATTAATGTCTGTTATCTCCTAGTGATCCAGAGTCGTTTCAGTGTCCATGACAGCAAAGCCTGGTTTCTACTGGTTCCATTTGAACAATAACACCACTTTTTACATTCTGATGTACACCAATCTTTTATTGTGTTTATGGTTTGTTAATAGGGAGTAGCTATTACATACTCAAAAAGACATTGTTATGTACTTTGTGTTACTTGTTTATATTGTCCCATCCTGGCCGGCTTGGTTAGCCCTGGAGTGGAAATACAGCTGGGGAGAAAACTGAGGAGATAAACCGGTCCCATCTAAACCCTGAGAGGGCCTGGGAAGAAAAGATACTTCAGGAAACAAATCGACTGTTGCATACTGTTCAAGGACACACACACACACACACACACACACACACACACACACACACTCCTTGACGCAAACTAATTGAAGATGAAAGACCTCTAACTAGGCTCCCTCAAATCTTATCAAACATGTTTCATTAACCATGATACTTCCAAATAAAATAAAAAACCTCTTCTGGAAGTATCCAAGCTAAACCCTGTTTGTACCCCATTATTTTCACATTCCAGGTGTTTTGTCCAGAACCACACTAAGTGTGTGTCCCTGAGCCCCGGGGGGTCTGACAGACTACAGGTCCTCGTGTCTCTGTGTAGTAGCTCGGGCTGCTCTGGGGTCAGTACCCGGGTCAGCGCTAGGGTCAGGAGTGGGGTCAGGGGTCAGTGTGGTGTGTCGTCGTAGCCAGGCCTGCAGCAGGGGAAGGTGTGTGTCCATCCAGCGGATGTTGTCCTGGATGCTCTGGTAGGTCTGTTGGATGCACCTCAGTTCAGCCCCTGTCTCCTGGTACAGGGAGCCAAAGAAACCCTGGACCTGGACACACACACACACACACACACACACACACACACACACACACACACACACACACACACACACACACCAAGGAGACAGGTACACACACACACACACACACACACACCAAGGAGACAGGTACACCCACACACACACACACACACACACACACACACACACACACACACACACACACACACACCACAGTGACAGGTACAGCACACACAGTCAGTAGATGACTCAGTAAATGACTCAGGAGTCAGTCAGTAGATGACTCAGTAAGTGACTCAGGAGTCAGTCAGTAAATGACTCAGGAGTCAGTCAGTAGATGACTCAGTAAATTACTCAGGAGTCAGTCAGTAGATGACTCAGTAAATGACTCAGGAGTCAGTCAGTAAATGACTCAGGAGTCAGTCAGTAAATGACTCGGGAGTCAGTCAGTAGATGACTTATTAGATGCGTGCCTTTAACCCAGTTGTTTGTTTCAGGATCTGTCAAGGTTGTCAAGGAGCTCTGACAGATAAGAGTGTAAGTAGTGATTTTCTCTATCTAGATCTGTCTTTCTAGACACTATCGCATCCTCCCAGATCGGTCCATCATCCATCCATCCATCCTCTCTCTCTCTCTCTCTCTCTCTCTCTGTCTCTCTCTCTCTCTGTCTCTAGACATCGTCTACACCCTTAAATGTCATCAGCTTACTAGAGTTCATCAACACCCCTCCCCCTGTTTGAGAATAATTTGATGTGCCAACCTCTGGGCAGGCAAGACACTGTGATGTCCAAATGGCTCTTCCCTGCGTAATCAATGTATCAATCAGTAAATGGCTCTTTACCGTGTCTGTCCTCAGGTGTTTGTGTGTCCGGTCTGCAGCAACGTGTTCTGTGTGGAGTGTGACCTCTTCATCCACGATACCCTCCACTGCTGCCCTTCCTGCATCCACCGCAACAGCGCCCTCTGAGGCCCGGGAGGGAGAAGTGCAGGGTCAGGACACGCTGTTGATACCGTCAAGTTATACCTGTCCTCTGCTGCCCTCGTGTGGCTGAGGGGGTGAACTACAGCTGCAGGCCACGACTCCCACAGTGGAAGGTGGAGTGGTTTTGCGGCCTTGTCTCAAGCAGACCAGTATGATGTGGAACATTTGTAAATACTTTGGGAAAGATGTTTGACCCCGACGGAGAATACACAGTCTATTTTTGGCTGATTGATTTATCTGGACTGTTCATTTTATTTCCATGGAAATAAATAAACGTCATTAACTTCAGTTGATCCACTTTGTAAATGGTTTGACTCCACACAGATGGTGTGACCGAGAAGAGCCTGTTCCTTAACAGATCTGTACCTGTGAACCAGCTGTCATGGTAACAGCTCTGTTTATACGCTGTAAGGTGGGTCCTTATTTAGCAGTTTGTTTGTCCTTACACAAACACACCAATATATCCTTTGTTTATGGATAAAATAAATAATGTGTAGAACATTTTCCAAACATCAGCAGCATTTCTAACAGGTTTTATTAATACTAGGGGAATAGACCAACGGTCTTCACTACAACACAACCGAAGAAAATATAAAATGTAGAAACTTATTTAAGTTGAAAAGTAACTTCTTTCAGTTAAGGCAAGATTAGATTTTATGGTAATTATTAAATATGACATACACATGAATTGATATCTTTAACTGTATTATTGTATTGTTCTTACAAGCTCATTTACCAATGATTTAACATGAATCCCCTTAGATGATGGTGCTTCTACTAGAACAAACCTTTCACAATAAACACTGATATAAAAAATAATGATTTAGCAAGTTGCAAATTAAACATTTCAAATATAGTTTGAATGTATAAATGTTAATGCTTTAATTTTATTATAGCATGGCGTGTAAAATAAAATATATGGTAACTTTTTAGTCAGGTTGAACTGAATCTGGTCTCAGATTATCATTTTCAATTTCTTAATAGAGAAAGTTACTGTTTTATTTTTCAAATCTGTTTTTGTTATCCTGTATTGTATCCTACTAACATTACACAGAGAGTCACCTCTGATTGGCAGATCTTTATATCAGGGTGCTGGGCATCATCAGCTGGTATATGGGTAGAGTTTCTCAGGGAAGGTGTCTTTATGGGTCGTAGAAGGACCGCTCCCCAGCCATCATAGTCCAGCTGGACTCTAGCTAGTACAGACATGTCTTCAGGGTCGTAGAAGGACCGCTCCCCACCAATCATAGTCCAGCTGGACTCTAGCTAGTACGTCTCCTGTCTCCACCCCCCGCTGATAATGATAATAATTACTTCAGTTTTATTACAGAGATTGTCACCTTGGATTGGCAGATTTTGATACCAGGATTGTTAATGCCATCTCCTTTAATAACAACAAAGTATGGGTAGAGTTTCTCAGTGAAGGTGTCTTTATGAGTGTAGATGTGAGTCATGTCTTCAGTGTTGTAGAAGGACAGCTCCCCCCTGTCATAGTCCAGCTGGACTCTGATCCTCCTTGGTCTACTATTCAAAGGGATGTCCTTACCTTTCCCATTTAAGTACCCGTTAGTCCTCTTCCTGATGCTCCAGATGCGTTTATCTCCAGATCGCTCTCCCTTCCTGTTCACTGACTCGTTGGCCACGCCTATATCCCATTCAGGATGGTCTCCCACCTCCACCTCCCAGCTGTGCTGTCCTGAGCTGAACCCCTCAGAACCCAGAACTTCAACATAGTATTTCATCCTCTCTGGGTTGTCAGGGAGCTGCTGCTTGGTGCCTAAGTTTGTTACACTGGTCAGATCATCAGACAGAGAGAGCAAGGGGCATGCAGTGTTTGGGTCCAGAATGACAGGAGTGAACCTGACCCTCTCCTTCATCTTCTCCCAGACTCTGAAGGTCAGGTTGCCCAGGTGTTTGGCCACGTCTATCAGAGCTCCTGAGACCAGCTGTGGGTCGGGCAGTGTGCACTGGGCTCTGGAAGAACATTCAGGAGTCAGTGCTGCTCTGGGCTTAGATTTAAAATGACAACACAATAAGGAAATAATATACACCACTTACCTATTCACTGTGGTCTTGTAGTCCTGTGAAGGTAAAGAAAGATCAAATTAAACTGTAATTTAGAATACTTAGCCAGCCATTTTGTTAAAATGAGAAACCAACAGTGCTTACCTGTAGGAATGAGATGTCTTCAGCTCCCAGCTCCTCCTCTATGGCTCTGATTGTGTCTGAAAGTGTTGATATCTCTCTGCTCAGCCCCTCAATCTTCTCCTTCATCCTCTGACTCTTCTGCTCTTCTTCCTCCCTCAGTGCAGATATCTTGGCCTCCTCTTCTTCTTGTAGAAACTGGTGAAGCTTCTTAAACTCCTCCTTAATCTGAGTCTCAGTGTTCTCAGCCTGGACCTGGAGACATTAAAAGAAAACGTACATCTCAATACGTGCAGTGGAGTGCTGCAGATATCCTGTATAGCAATAAGAGGGAAAGGTCTGAAACTAAACAGCATCTCTGTAAAACAACATGTTACTAAAAATACTGTCATCAAGTTATATGACTTAATGGAACTCTATTTTACCTTGATGTAATTGGCTGTTTGATCACTTGTCTGTTTAACTTTACCAAAGGCCTCCATTTTCTTCTGCAACAGTTTCAGTGCAGCCTGGAGCTCCTCCTGCATGACAAAACGCAACGTTTCAAATAGACAAAAATAAGGAAAGAAACAAGATCTAGAGTACGTTCAGGTGCATCATTAATCTTATGCAGAATGCAATGTTAAATTACAACAAAGATTTGACTTATTACCTTGTGACCAAGCACAACTTCGTTGGTTGGACGACAGTTGTGATGCTTATGTTGCATTGAATCCCGACACACCAAACAGATGAGTTGTTGATCTTCAGAACAGAACAGGTGTAGTTTCTCTCCATGCACGCTGCAGAGCACTGCAGACCTTAACGAAGCTTTCTGGCTTTTTTCCACAGAAAATGCCTCACACAGATTCTTCAAAGCTAAATTACAAGGAGGATGTTCCATCGAGGATTTCTTCCTACAAACTGGACATTCCTGTGATTCCTTCTGTTTCCAGTATTCCTGCAGACAGCCTTTACAGAAGCTGTGGCTACACAACAGAATGACAGGATCTTTAAAGATGTCATAACAAATAGAACAGGTGTAGTCATCCTCTGAGAGACACGAGCTGGACGCCATTTGCCAGTAAAACTTTTTAGTTTACTTTCACTTTTAATTACGATACTTAAAGTTCTCTCTTCGTAGGGTTGAAGTGGCTTTAAGGCAGTATTTTCTCCTGAAGTTGTGTAAAGCCTGATTTAAAAAGCCTGTTTCTCCTCCTTCAGTGTGAGTTGTTGTGTATTTAGTGTAGTTTGTCTTATTTCTCAGAGTAGAGCCGAGTCAAATTGAACGTGATAAAGACACACTGATCTTCACTCTGGGGTGTGACTTTTACAAACCAGGAAACAGCAGCATCGTGGGAGCTACCAAAGCTTCAGTTCTAATCTTTCCTGCTTGTAATTACATTTTACATCCACATGGGGGCAGTAAAATGCTCGTTAAAAAGAGAATGTTTTCTCACTTTCATAGTTTCCCTGTCTAGGGGACTCCTTCAGTACAGTCTCAGCTCTGAGATACACGTGTCTAAGTCAGACCATCCCAACTAGAGCAGCCAAGCAGTGAGGTTTACACTGACATCAGTCCAGCAGACCACTGTGTTTATTTACATTACATCACAGTCATTTAGCAGACGCTTCAATGTAAAGCAACAAGCATTCAACATGTGAAGGCAGAGAACACTACAAATCCCTACAAAATACGGCTAAGAGCAATACTAATGTTTATTAAAATGAATGTGTCAGAGAATGCAGAGAAAACTACAAATCCCTACAACAGTTACATAGCTAAGAGGAACACTAATGTTTCTTTTTTTTAAACTGGGTATACAAACAATAGAAACCATTTATTTTAGTGCTATGACTCAAACCCAAACAACATTATTTGTTAAGGTCCACTAATTAAATGAGCAGGACAGTATGTATTATTATGTTCTGCAGAGTAAGACGTTGTATTACAGTCCTTGGTTCCAGTGTGACACCAAACACTATAGTGGAGACTGCATGATGTGCTGCTACATCTGGTCCTATACCCAGATGTTAAGATGCTGATGTCTAACTGGACCTTAAAGGACCTCACAGTTTGAATGAGCAGGTCAGTGTGTGTTATCTCAGTATTCAGAACAGGACATAGACTATCACTGGATGATTAACAATCATAAATATATATTACAGTCATCAGCACAGATATGATATCAACCACACTGGTGGAGGCTAGGGGGTCCACCACTGAAACATGTACTACTGACATCACTGTCACACATCACACTTCTGATAGGCAGATCATTATCTCAGGGGGCTGGGCATCACCGGCATTTCCAACATAGAAGTATGGGTAGAGTTTCTCAGTGAAGGTGTCTTTATGAGTGCAGATGAGAGACATGTCTTCAGGGTCGTAGAAGGACAGCTCCCCCCTGTCATAGTCCAGCTGGACTCTGATCCTCTGGGGCCTCCTCTTCACTGTGAGAGTCTCTCCTGGTACATCATAGTATTCACCACTGCCCAGCGCTATTGTCCAGTATCCATTCTCTGGGTCTGACTCTACCTCTTCCTTCCTTTCAGCTGACTCTTTCGCCACACCTATATCCCATTCAGGATGGTCTCCCACCTCCACCTCCCAGCTGTGCTGTCCGGAGCTGAACCCCTCAGAACCCCGAACAGCGGTATACACAGTGTTCCTTTCTGGGTTGTCAGGGAGCTTCTCCTCTGTGTATGTATCTCTCACACTGGTCAGATCATCAGACAGAGAGAGACAGCGGTTTGCAGTGTTTGGGTCCAGAATGACAGGAGTGACCCTGACCCTCTCCTTCAACTCCTGGTAAAGACACACACTAATCTTCACTCTGGGGTGTGACTTTTACAAACCAGGAAACAGCAGCATTGTGGGAGTTACCATAGCAGTAGTTCTAATCTTTCCTGATTTTAATTACTTTTTACATCCACATGGGAGCAGTAAAACGTTTGTTAAAAAGAGAATGTTTTCTCACTTTCATAGTTTCCCTGTCTAAGTGCTATGACTTTCAACCTTAAGTAATAATGTTGTTTGAGTTTCTGTTTGAATGAGCAGGTCAGTGTGTGTTATCTTAGTATGCAGAACAGGACATAGACTATCACTGGATGATTAACAATCATAAATATATATTACAGTAATCAGCACAGATATGATATCAACCACACTGGTGGAGGCTAGGGGGTTCCACCACTGAAACATGTACTACTGACATCCTGGTGACATCACAGAGAGGCTTTGATACACCAGGAAATAGCCTTGTTGTACCTTAAGAAGAAGTATTACAAGTTCTGTAATAAAAAATATTGTATAACGTTATATAATCATTCCCTTCTAGAAGAAAACTTTGAAGGAAAAGTTACCTAGCACTATTGATTTCCTGTTAATATCTTTATTATTCCACAAGTATGTCAACATATTGGCACACTTCATGTTGATAGGTTAAGGATCCACAGCATTGGCATCGACCATGTATAGTAAGTCTAGCAGTGAACCATTCTCTTTTAAAACATGAGCTGTAAACTGCATCTTTAAAAAACAGGTCGATCAACCACTGACATAGAAAATAGCTGAGACGTTGTGTATTATGCTCTGGAAATAACTCAAATATTATAAGAATGGGAACTTCTAATCACCAAGAAGCTCGAGTGTGAGTTGGGACTACAGACACAGTGTTTCAGGGTGAACACCTATTGGACTACAGACACAGTGTTTCAGGGTGAACACCTATTGGACTACAGACACAGTGTTTCAGGGTGAACAGCTATTGGACTACAGACACAGTGTTTCAGGGTAAACACCTATTGGACTACAGACACAGCGTTTCAGGGTAAACACCTATTGGACTACAGACACAGTGTTTCAGGGTGAACACCTATTGGACTACACACAGAGTGTTTCAGGGTGAACACCTATTGGACTAAAGACACAGTGTTTCAGGGTAAACACCTATTGGACTACAGACACAGTGTTTCAGGGTAAACACCTATTGGACTACAGACACAGTGTTTCAGGTTGAACACCTATTGGACTACAGACACTGTTTCAGGGTGAACACCTATTGGACTACAGACAGTGTTTCAGGGTGAACACCTATTGGACTACAGACACAGTGTTTCAGGGTGAACACCCATTGGACTACAGACACAGTGTTTCAGGGTGAACACCTACTGGACTACAGACACAGTGTTTCAGGGTGAACACCTATTGGACTGCAGACACAGTGTTTCAGGGTGAACACCCATTGGACTACAGACACAGTGTTTCAGGGTGAACACCTATTGGACTGCAGACACAGTGTTTCAGGGTGAACACCCATTGGACTGCAGACACAGTGTTTCAGGGTGAACACCCATTGGACTACAGACACAGTGTTTCAGGGTAAACACCTGGACAGGGTTAGGGTTAGTACCCTCTACACTTTGAATAGTTCTGTTAGTGGGAGTGAACAGGGCCTGGATATCTCATTAATGTCTGTTATCTCCTAGTGATCCAGAGTCGTTTCAGTGTCCATGACAGCAAAGCCTGGTTTCTACTGGTTCCATTTGAACAATAACACCACTTTTTCTGATGTACACCAATCTTTTATTGTGTTCATGGTTTGTTAATAGGGAGTAGCTATTACATACTCAAAAAGACATTGTTATGTACTTTGTGTTACTTGTTTATATTGTCCCATCCTGGCCGGCTTGGTTAGCCCTGGAGTGGAAATACAGCTGGGGAGAAAACTGAGGAGATAAACCGGTCCCATCTAAACCCTGAGAGGGCCTGGGAAGAAAAGATACTTCAGGAAACAAATCGACTGTTGCATACTGTTCAAGGACACACACACACACACACACACACACACACACTCCTTGACGCAAACTAATTGAAGATGAAAGACCTCTAACTAGGCTCCCTCAAATCTTATCAAACATGTTTCATTAACCATGATACTTCCAAATAAAATAAAAAACCTCTTCTGGAAGTATCCAAGCTAAACCCTGTTTGTACCCCATTATTTTCACATTCCAGGTGTTTTGTCCAGAACCACACTAAGTGTGTGTCCCTGAGCCCCGGGGGGTCTGACAGACTACAGGTCCTCGTGTCTCTGTGTAGTAGCTCGGGCTGCTCTGGGGTCAGTACCCGGGTCAGCGCTAGGGTCAGGAGTGGGGTCAGGGGTCAGTGTGGTGTGTCGTCGTAGCCAGGCCTGCAGCAGGGGAAGGTGTGTGTCCATCCAGCGGATGTTGTCCTGGATGCTCTGGTAGGTCTGTTGGATGCACCTCAGTTCAGCCCCTGTGTCCTGGTACAGGGAGCCAAAGAAACCCTGGACCTGGACACACACACACACACACACACACACACACACACACACACACACACACACACACACACACACACCAAGGAGACAGGTACACACACACACACACACACACACACACACACCAAGGAGACAGGTACACCCACACACACACACACACACACACACACACACACACACCACAGTGACAGGTACAGCACACACAGTCAGTAGATGACTCAGTAAATGACTCAGGAGTCAGTCAGTAGATGACTCAGTAAGTGACTCAGGAGTCAGTCAGTAAATGACTCAGGAGTCAGTCAGTAGATGACTCAGTAAATTACTCAGGAGTCAGTCAGTAGATGACTCAGTAAATGACTCAGGAGTCAGTCAGTAAATGACTCAGGAGTCAGTCAGTAAATGACTCGGGAGTCAGTCAGTAGATGACTTATTAGATGCGTGCCTTTAACCCAGTTGTTGTTTGTTTCAGGATCTGTCAAGGTTGTCAAGGAGCTCTGACAGATAAGAGTGTAAGTAGTGATTTTCTCTATCTAGATCTGTCTTTCTAGACACTATCGCATCCTCCCAGATCGGTCCATCATCCATCCATCCATCCTCTCTCTCTCTCTCTCTCTCTCTCTGTCTCTCTCTCTCTCTGTCTCTAGACATCGTCTACACCCTTAAATGTCATCAGCTTACTAGATTTCATCAAAACCCTCCCCCTGTTTGAGAATAATTTGATGTGCCAACCTCTGGGCAGGCAAGACACTGTGATGTCCAAATGGCTCTTCCCTGCGTAATCAATGTATCAATCAGTAAATGGCTCTTTACCGTGTCTGTCCTCAGGTGTTTGTGTGTCCGGTCTGCAGCAACGTGTTCTGTGTGGAGTGTGACCTCTTCATCCACGATACCCTCCACTGCTGCCCTTCCTGCATCCACCGCAACAGCGCCCTCTGAGGCCCGGGAGGGAGAAGTGCAGGGTCAGGACACGCTGTTGATACCGTCAAGTTATACCTGTCCTCTGCTGCCCTCGTGTGGCTGAGGGGGTGAACTACAGCTGCAGGCCACGACTCCCACAGTGGAAGGTGGAGTGGTTTTGCGGCCTTGTCTCAAGCAGACCAGTATGATGTGGAACATTTGTAAATACTTTGGGAAAGATGTTTGACCCCGACGGAGAATACACAGTCTATTTTTGGCTGATTGATTTATCTGGACTGTTCATTTTATTTCCATGGAAATAAATAAACGTCATTAACTTCAGTTGATCCACTTTGTAAATGGTTTGACTCCACACAGATGGTGTGACCGAGAAGAGCCTGTTCCTTAACAGATCTGTACCTGTGAGCCAGCTGTCATGGTAACAGCTCTGTTTATACGCTGTAAGGTGGGTCCTTATTTAGCAGTTTGTTTGTCCTTACACAAACACACCAATATATCCTTTGTTTATGGATAAAATAAATAATGTGTAGAACATTTTCCAAACATCAGCAGCATTTCTAACAGGTTTTATTAATACTAGTGGAATAGACCAACAGTCTTCACTACAACACAACCGAAGAAAATATAAAATGTAGAAACTTATTTAAGTTGAAAAGTAACTTCTTTCAGTTAAGGCAAGATTAGATTTTATGGTAATTATTAAATATGACATACACATGAATTGATATCTTTAACTGTATTATTGTATTGTTCTTACAAGCTCATTTACCAATGATTTAACATGAATCCCCTTAGATGATGGTGCATCTACTAGAACAAACCTTTCACAATAAACACTGATATAAAAAATAATGATTTAGCAAGTTGCAAATTAAACATTTCAAATATAGTTTGAATGTATAAATGTTAATGCTTTAATTTTATTATAGCATGGCGTGTAAAATAAAATATATGGTAACTTTTTAGTCAGGTTGAACTGAATCTGGTCTCAGATTATCATTTTCAATTTCTTAATAGAGAAAGTTACTGTTTTATTTTTCAAATCTGTTTTTGTTATCCTGCATTATATCCTGCTGACATTACACAGAGAGTCACCTCTGATTGGCAGATCTTTATATCAGGGTGCTGGGCATCATCAGCTGGTATATGGGTAGAGTTTCTCAGGGAAGGTGTCTTTATGGGTCGTAGAAGGACCGCTCCCCAGCCATCATAGTCCAGCTGGACTCTAGCTAGTACAGACATGTCTTCAGGGTCGTAGAAGGACCGCTCCCCACCAATCATAGTCCAGCTGGACTCTAGCTAGTACAGACATGTCTTCAGGGTCGTAGAAGGACAGCTCCCCACCCATCATAGTCCAGCTGGACTCTAGCTAGTACAGAAATGTCTTCAGGGTCGTAGAAGGACAGCTCCCCACCAATCATAGTCCAGCTGGACTCTAGCTAGTACAGTCTCCTGTATCCACCCCCAGCTGATAATAATAATAATTACTTCAGTTTTATTACAGAGATTGTCACCTTTGATTGGCAGATTTTGATACCAGGATTTATAATGTCATCTCCTTTAATAACACCAAAGTATGGGTAGAGTTTCTCAGTGAAGGTGTCTTCATAAGTGTAGATGTGAGTCATGTCTTCAGTGTTGTAGAAGGACAGCTCCCCCCTGTCATAGTCCAGCTGGACTCTGATCCTCCTTGGTCTACTATTTAAAGGGATGTCCTCACCCTTCTCATTAAAGTACCCGTTAGTCCTCTTCATGATGCTCCAGGTGCATTCATCTCCAGATCGCTTTCCCTTCCTGTCAGCTGACTCGTTGGCCACGCCTATATCCCATTTAGGATGGTCTCCCACCTCCACCTCCCAGCTGTGCTGTCCTGAGCTGAACCCCTCAGAACCCAGAACTTCAACATAGCATGTCATCCTCTCTGGGTTGTCAGGGAGCTGCTGCTTGGTGCCTAAGTTTGTTACACTGGTCAGATCATCAGACAGAGAGAGCAAGGGGCATGCAGTGTTTGGGTCCAGAATGACAGGAGTGAACCTGACCCTCTCCTTCATCTTCTCCCAGACTCTGAAGGTCAGGTTGCCCAGGTGTTTGGCCACGTCTATCAGAGCTCCTGAGACCAGCTGTGGGTCGGGCAGTGTGTACTGGGCTCTGGAAGAACATTCAGGAGTCAGTGCTGCTCTGGGCTTAGATTTAAAATGACAACACAATAAGGAAATAATATACAACACTTACCTATTCACTGTGGTCTTGTAGTCCTGTGAAGGTAAAGAAAGATCAAATTAAACTGTAATTTAGAATACTTAGCCAGCCATTCTGTTAAAATGAGAAACCAACAGTGCTTACCTGTAGGAATGAGATGTCTTCAGCTCCCAGCTCCTCCTCTATGGCTCTGATTGTGTCTGAAAGTGTTGATATCTCTCTGCTCAGCCCCTCAATCTTCTCCTTCATCCTCTGACTCTTCTGCTCTTCTTCCTCCCTCAGTGCAGATATCTTGGCCTCCTCTTCTTCTTGTAGAAACTGGTGAAGCTTCTTAAACTCCTCCTTAATCTGAGTCTCAGTGTTCTCAGCCTGGACCTAGAGACATTAAAAGAATACGTGCATCTCAAATACGTGCAGTGGAGTGCTGCAGATATCCTGTGTAGCAATAAGAGGGAAAGGTCTGAAACTAAACAGCATCTCTGTAAAACAACATGTTACTAAAAATACTGTCATCAAGTTATATGACTTAATGGAACTCTATTTTACCTTGATGTAATTGGCTGTTTGATCACTTGTCTGTTTAACTTTACCAAAGGCCTCCATTTTCTTCTGCAACAGTTTCAGTGCAGCCTGGAGCTCCTCCTGCATGACAAAACGCAACGTTTCAAATAGACAAAAAAAAGGAAAGAAACAAGATCTAGAGTACGTTCAGGTGCATCATTAATCTTATGCAGAACGCAATGTTAAATTACAACAAAGATTTGACTTATTACCTTGTGACCAAGCTCAACTTCGTTGGTTGGACGACAGTTGTGATGCTTATGTTGTGTTGAATCCCGACACACCAAACAGATGAGTTGTTGATCTTCAGAACAGAACAGGTGTAGTTTCTCTCCATGCACGCTGCAGAGCACTGCAGACCTTAACGAAGCTTTCTGGCTTTTTTCCACAGAAAATGCCTCACACAGATTCTTCAGAGCTAGATTAGGAGGAAGATGTCCCATCGAGGATTTCCTCCTACAAACTGGACATTCCTGTGATTTTCTCTGTTTCCAGTATTCCTGCAGACAGCCTTTACAGAAGCTGTGGCTACACAACAGAAGCACAGGATCTTTAAAGATGTCATGACAAACGGAACAACAAAAATCCTCCTCTGAGAGAGACGAGCTGGACGCCATTTTGTCTCCCAGCAACACTCCCTCCTCTGGAATGTCCTCTGAAGTTTACTTTCACTGCGAGGAACAATTCTTCAACACAACTCTTGGCAGGCTGAAGTATTGTACTATTAGAGCAGTAATCACAATCACTCCTGTAGTCGCTGAAAGGCAGTGTCCTTGTTTAGTGTCTGGTTAGCTTTGAGGCACTGAGAGCTGTCTGGTGTGGTTCAGTGATCCAGCAGGAGGATAAAAACACATTGACCTTTGCTCTCTGTACTCTGACAGGTGAGGTAGGTAAGGGGCAGGGCTTTGATACACCAGTAAATAACCTTGATGTACCTTAACAAGTTATATTAAAAGTTGCGTAATAAAAAATATTGTACAAAGTTATATAATCATTCCCTTCTAGAATAAATCTTTTAAGGAATTGTAAGTTTCCTAGCACTATTGATTTCCTGTTAATATCTTTATTATTCCACAAGTATGTCAACATATTGGCACACTTCATATTGATAGGTTAAGGATCCACAGCATTGGCATCGACCATGTATAGTCAGTCTAGCAGTAAACCATTCACTTTTAAAACATGAGCTGTAAACTGCATCTTTAAAAAACAGGTCGATCAACCACTGACATAGAAAATAGCTGAGACGTTGTGTATTATGCTCTGGAAATAACTCAAATATTAATAGAATGGGAACTTCTAATCACCAAGAAGCTCGAGTGTGAGTTGGGACTACAGACACAGTGTTTCAGGGTGAACACCTACTGGACTACAGACACAGTGTTTCAGGGTAAACACCTATTGGACTACAGACACAGTGTTTCAGGGTGAACACCTATTGGACTACAGACACAGTGTTTCAGGGTGAACACCTATTGGACTACAGACACAGTGTTTCAGGGTGAACACCTACTGGACTACAGACACAGTGTTTCAGGGTGAACACCTATTGGACTACACACACAGTGTTTCAGGGTGAACACCTATTGGACTACAGACACAGTGTTTCAGGGTGAACACCTATTGGACTACAGACACAGTGTTTCAGGGTGAACACCTATTGGACTACAGACACAGTGTTTCAGGGTAAACACCTGGACAGGGTTAGGGTTAGTACCCTCTACACTTTGAATAGTTCTGTTAGTGGGAGTGAACAGGGCCTGGATATCTCATTAATGTCTGTTATCTCCTAGTGATCCAGAGTCGTTTCAGTGTCCATGACAGCAAAGCCTGGTTTCTACTGGTTCCATTTGAACAATAACACCACTTTTTTCATTCTGATGTACACCAATCTTTTATTGTGTTAATGGTTTGTTAATAGGGAGTAGCTATTACATACTCAAAAAGACATTGTTATGTACTTTGTGTTACTTGTTTATATTGTCCCATCCTGGCCGGCTTGGTTAGCCCTGGAGTGGAAATACAGCTGGGGAGAAAACTGAGGAGATAAACCGGTCCCATCTAAACCCTGAGAGGGCCTGGGAAGAAAACACACTTCAGGAAACAAATCGACTGTTGCATACTGTTCAAGACACACACACACACACACACACACACACACACACACACACACACACACACACACACACACCAAGGAGACAGGTACACACACACACACACCAAGGAAACAGGTACACCCACCCACACACACACACACACACACACACACACACCACAGTGACAGGTACAGCACACACAGTCAGTAGATGACTCAGTAAATGACTCAGGAGTCAGTCAGTAAATGACTCGGGAGTCAGTCAGTAGATGACTTATTAGATGCGTGGCTTTAACCCAGTTGTTGTTTGTTTCAGGATCTGTCAAGGTTGTCAAGGAGCTCTGACAGATAAGAGTGTAAGTAGTGATTTTCTCTATCTAGATCTGTCTTTCTAGACACTATCGCATCCTCCCAGATCTGTCCATCATCCATCCTCTCTCTCTCTCTCTCTCTCTCTCTCTCTCTCTCTCTCTGTCTCTGTCTCTGTCTCTGTCTCTTTCTCTCTCTCTCTCTCTCTCTCTCTCTCTCTCTCTCTCTCTCTGGTAACAGCTCTGTTTACACTCTGTAAGGTGGGTCCTTATTTAACAGTTTGTTTGTCCTTACACAAACACACCAATATATCCTTTGTTTATGGATAAAATAAATAATGTGTAGAACATTTTCCAAACATCAGCAGCATTTCTAACAGGTTTTATTAATACTAGGGGAATAGACCAACAGTCTTCACTACAACACAACCGAAGAAAATATAAAATGAAGAAACTTATTTAAGTTGAAAAGTAACTTCTTTCAGTTAAGGCAAGATTAGATTTTATTGTAATTATTAAATATGACATACACATGAATTGATATCTTTAACTGTATTATTGTATTGTTCTTACAAGCTCATTTAACAATGATTTAACATGAATCCCCTTAGATGATGGTGCTTCTACTAGAACAAACCTTTCACAATAAACACTGATATAAAAAAGAATGATTTAGCAAGTTGCAAATTAAACATAAATGTTAATGCTTTAATTTTATTATAGCATGGCGTGTAAAATAAAATATATGGTAACTTTTTAGTCAGGTTGAACTGAATCTGGTCTCAGATTATCATTTTCAATTTCTTAATAGAGAAAGTTACTGTTTTCTTTTTCTATTCTGTTTTTGTTATCCTGCATTATATCCTGCTGACATTACACAGAGAGTCACCTCTGATTGGCAGATCTTTATATCAGGGTGCTGGGCATCATCAGCTGGTATATGGGTAGAGTTTCTCAGGGAAGGTGTCTTTATGGGTCGTAGAAGGACAGCTCCCCACCCATCATAGTCCAGCTGGACTCTAGCTAGTACAGACATGTCTTCAGGGTCGTAGAAGGACCGCTCCCCACCAATCATAGTCCAGCTGGACTCTAGCTAGTACAGTCTCTTGTCTCCACCCCCAGCTGATAATAATAATAATTACTTCAGTTATTTTTTATTACAGAGATTGTCACCTTGGATTGGCAGATTTTGATACCAGGATTGTTAATGTCATCTCCTTTAATAACAGTAAAGTATGGGTAGAGTTTCTCAGTGAAGGTGTCTTCATAAGTGTAGATGTGAGTCATGTCTTCAGTGTTGTAGAAGGACACCTCCCCCCTGTCATAGTCCAGCTGGACTCTGATCCTCCTTGGTCTACTATTTAAAGGGATGTCCTCACCCTTCTCATTTAAGTACGCGTTAGTCCACTTCATGATGCTCCAGATGCCTTCATCTCCAGATCGCTCTCCCTTCCTGTTCACTGACTCGTTGGCCACGCCTATATCCCATTCAGGATGGTCTCCCACCTCCACCTCCCAGCTGTGCTGTCCTGAGCTGAACCCCTCAGAACCCAGAACTTCAACATAGCATGTCATCCTCTCTGGATTGTCAGGGAGCTTCTCCTCAGTGTTTGTGTCTCTCACACTGGTCAGATCATCAGACAGAGAAAGATAGGGGTCTGCAGTGTTTGGGTCCAGAATGACAGGAGTGAACCTGACCCTCTCCTTCATCTTCTCCCAGACTCTGAAGGTCAGGTTGCCCAGGTGTTTGGCCACGTCTATCAGAGCTCCTGAGACCAGCTGTGGGTCGGGCAGTGTGCACTGGGCTCTGGAAGAACATTCAGGAGTCAGTGTTGCTCTGGGCTTGGATTTAAAATGACAACACAACAAGGAAATAATATACACCACTTACCTATTCACTGTGGTCTTGTAGCTCTGTGGAGGTAAAGAAAGATCAAATTAAACTGTAATTTAGAATACTTAGCCAGCCATTCTGTTAAAATGAGAAACCAACAGTGCTTACCTGTAGGAATAAGATGTCTTCAGCTCCCAGCTCCTCCTCTATGGCTTTGATTGTGTCTGAAAGTGTTGATATCTCTCTGCTCAGCCCCTCAATCTTCTCCTTCATCCTCTGACTCTTCTGCTCTTCTTCCTCCCTCAGTGCAGATATCCTGGCCTCCTCTTCTTCTTGTAGAAACTGGTGAAGCTTCTTAAACTCCTCCTTAATCTGAGTCTCAGTGTTCTCAGCCTGGACCTGGAGACATTAAAAGAAAACGTACATCTCAATACGTGCAGTGGAGTGCTGCAGATATCCTGTGTAGCAATAAGAGGGAAAGGTCTGAAACTAAACAGCATCTCTGTAAAACAACATGTTACTAAAAATACTGTCATCAAGTTATATGACTTAATGGAACTCTATTTTACCTTGATGTAATTGGCTGTTTGATCACTAGTCTGTTTAACTTTACCAAAGGCCTCCATTTTCTTCTGCAACAGTTTCAGTGCAGCCTGGAGCTCCTCCTGCATGACAAAACGCAACGTTTCAAATAGACAAAAAAAAGGAAAGAAACAAGATCTAGAGTACGTTCAGGTGCATCATTAATCTTATGCAGAATGCAATGTTAAATTACAACAAAGATTTGACTTATTACCTTGTGACCAAGCACAACTTCGTTGGTTGGACGACAGTTGTGATGCTTATGTTGTGTTGAATCCCGACACACCAAACAGATGAGTTGTTGATCTTCAGAACAGAACAGGTGTAGTTTCTCTCCATGCATGCTGCAGAGCACTGCAGACCTTAACGAAGCTTTCTGGCTTTTTTCCACAGAAAATGCCTCACACAGATTCCTCAAAGCTAGATTACAAGGAGGATGTTCCATCGAGGATTTCCTCCTACAAACTGGACATTCCTGTGATTCCTTCTGTTTCCAGTATTCCTGCAGACAGCCTTTACAGAAGCTGTGGCTACACAACAGAAGCACAGGATCTTTAAAGATGTCATGACAAACGGAACAACAAAAATCCTCCTCTGAGAGAGACGAGCTGGACGCCATTTTGTCTCCCAGCAACACTCCCTCCTCTGGAATGTCCTCTGAAGTTTACTTTCACTGCGAGGAACAATTCTTCAACACAACTCTTGGCAGGCTGAAGTATTGTACTATTAGAGCAGTAATCACAATCACTCCTGTAGTCGCTGAAAGGCAGTGCCCTTGTTTAGTGTCTGGTTAGCTTTGAGGCACTGAGAGCTGTCTGGTGTGGTTCAGTGATCCAGCAGGAGGATAAAAACACATTGACCTTTGCTCTCTGTACTCTGACAGGTGAGGTAGGTAAGGGGCAGGGCTTTGATACACCAGTAAATAACCTCAATGTACCTTAACAAGTTATATTAAAAGTTGCGTAATAAAAAATATTGTTCAACGTTATATAATCATTCCCTTCTAGAATAAATCTTTTAAGGAATTGTAAGTTTCCTAGCACTATTGATTTCCTGTTAATATCTTTATTATTCCACAAGTATGTCAACATATTGGCACACTTCATGTTCATAGGTTAAGGATCCACAGCATTGGCATCGACCATGTATAGTAAGTCTAGCAGTAAACCATTCACTTTTAAAACATGAGCTGTAAACTGCATCTTTAAAAAACAGGTCGATCAACCACTGACATAGAAAATAGCTGAGACGTTGTGTATTATGCTCTGGAAATAACTCAAATATTATAAGAATGGGAACTTCTAATCACCAAGATGCTCGAGTGTGAGTTGGGACTAAAGACACAGTGTTTCAGGGTGAACACCTATTGGAATACAGACACAGTGTTTCAGGGTGAACACCTATTGGACTACAGACACAGTGTTTCAGGGTGAACACCTATTGGACTACAGACACAGTGTTTCAGGGTGAACACCTATTGGACTACAGACAGTGTTTCAGGGTGAACACCTATTGGACTACAGACACAGTGTTTCAGGGTGAACACCTACTGGACTACAGACACAGTGTTTCAGGGTGAACACCTATTGGACTACAGACAGTGTTTCAGGGTGAACACCTATTGGACTACACACAGTGTTTCAGGGTGAACACCTACTGGACTACAGACACAGTGTTTCAGGGTGAACACCTATTGGACTACAGACACAGTGTTTCAGGGTGAACACCTATTGGACTACAGACAGTGTTTCAGGGTGAACACCTATTGGACTACAGACACAGTGTTTCAGGGTGAACACCTACTGGACTACAGACACAGTGTTTCAGGGTGAACACCTATTGGACTACAGACAGTGTTTCAGGGTGAACACCTATTGGACTACACACAGTGTTTCAGGGTGAACACCTACTGGACTACAGACACAGTGTTTCAGGGTGAACACCTATTGGACTACAGACACAGTGTTTCAGGGTGAACAGCTATTGGACTACAGACACAGTGTTTCAGGGTAAACACCTATTGGACTACAGACACAGCGTTTCAGGGTAAACACCTATTGGACTACAGACACAGTGTTTCAGGGTGAACACCTATTGGACTACACACAGAGTGTTTCAGGGTGAACACCTATTGGACTAAAGACACAGTGTTTCAGGGTAAACACCTATTGGACTACAGACACAGTGTTTCAGGGTAAACACCTATTGGACTACAGACACAGTGTTTCAGGTTGAACACCTATTGGACTACAGACACTGTTTCAGGGTGAACACCTATTGGACTACAGACAGTGTTTCAGGGTGAACACCTATTGGACTACAGACACAGTGTTTCAGGGTGAACACCCATTGGACTACAGACACAGTGTTTCAGGGTGAACACCTACTGGACTACAGACACAGTGTTTCAGGGTGAACACCTATTGGACTGCAGACACAGTGTTTCAGGGTGAACACCCATTGGACTACAGACACAGTGTTTCAGGGTGAACACCTATTGGACTGCAGACACAGTGTTTCAGGGTGAACACCCATTGGACTGCAGACACAGTGTTTCAGGGTGAACACCCATTGGACTACAGACACAGTGTTTCAGGGTAAACACCTGGACAGGGTTAGGGTTAGTACCCTCTACACTTTGAATAGTTCTGTTAGTGGGAGTGAACAGGGCCTGGATATCTCATTAATGTCTGTTATCTCCTAGTGATCCAGAGTCGTTTCAGTGTCCATGACAGCAAAGCCTGGTTTCTACTGGTTCCATTTGAACAATAACACCACTTTTTCTGATGTACACCAATCTTTTATTGTGTTCATGGTTTGTTAATAGGGAGTAGCTATTACATACTCAAAAAGACATTGTTATGTACTTTGTGTTACTTGTTTATATTGTCCCATCCTGGCCGGCTTGGTTAGCCCTGGAGTGGAAATACAGCTGGGGAGAAAACTGAGGAGATAAACCGGTCCCATCTAAACCCTGAGAGGGCCTGGGAAGAAAAGATACTTCAGGAAACAAATCGACTGTTGCATACTGTTCAAGGACACACACACACACACACACACACACACACACTCCTTGACGCAAACTAATTGAAGATGAAAGACCTCTAACTAGGCTCCCTCAAATCTTATCAAACATGTTTCATTAACCATGATACTTCCAAATAAAATAAAAAACCTCTTCTGGAAGTATCCAAGCTAAACCCTGTTTGTACCCCATTATTTTCACATTCCAGGTGTTTTGTCCAGAACCACACTAAGTGTGTGTCCCTGAGCCCCGGGGGGTCTGACAGACTACAGGTCCTCGTGTCTCTGTGTAGTAGCTCGGGCTGCTCTGGGGTCAGTACCCGGGTCAGCGCTAGGGTCAGGAGTGGGGTCAGGGGTCAGTGTGGTGTGTCGTCGTAGCCAGGCCTGCAGCAGGGGAAGGTGTGTGTCCATCCAGCGGATGTTGTCCTGGATGCTCTGGTAGGTCTGTTGGATGCACCTCAGTTCAGCCCCTGTGTCCTGGTACAGGGAGCCAAAGAAACCCTGGACCTGGACACACACACACACACACACACACACACACACACACACACACACACACACACACACACACACCAAGGAGACAGGTACACACACACACACACACACACACACACACACCAAGGAGACAGGTACACCCACACACACACACACACACACACACACACACACACACCACAGTGACAGGTACAGCACACACAGTCAGTAGATGACTCAGTAAATGACTCAGGAGTCAGTCAGTAGATGACTCAGTAAGTGACTCAGGAGTCAGTCAGTAAATGACTCAGGAGTCAGTCAGTAGATGACTCAGTAAATTACTCAGGAGTCAGTCAGTAGATGACTCAGTAAATGACTCAGGAGTCAGTCAGTAAATGACTCAGGAGTCAGTCAGTAAATGACTCGGGAGTCAGTCAGTAGATGACTTATTAGATGCGTGCCTTTAACCCAGTTGTTGTTTGTTTCAGGATCTGTCAAGGTTGTCAAGGAGCTCTGACAGATAAGAGTGTAAGTAGTGATTTTCTCTATCTAGATCTGTCTTTCTAGACACTATCGCATCCTCCCAGATCGGTCCATCATCCATCCATCCATCCTCTCTCTCTCTCTCTCTCTCTCTGTCTCTCTCTCTCTCTGTCTCTAGACATCGTCTACACCCTTAAATGTCATCAGCTTACTAGATTTCATCAAAACCCTCCCCCTGTTTGAGAATAATTTGATGTGCCAACCTCTGGGCAGGCAAGACACTGTGATGTCCAAATGGCTCTTCCCTGCGTAATCAATGTATCAATCAGTAAATGGCTCTTTACCGTGTCTGTCCTCAGGTGTTTGTGTGTCCGGTCTGCAGCAACGTGTTCTGTGTGGAGTGTGACCTCTTCATCCACGATACCCTCCACTGCTGCCCTTCCTGCATCCACCGCAACAGCGCCCTCTGAGGCCCGGGAGGGAGAAGTGCAGGGTCAGGACACGCTGTTGATACCGTCAAGTTATACCTGTCCTCTGCTGCCCTCGTGTGGCTGAGGGGGTGAACTACAGCTGCAGGCCACGACTCCCACAGTGGAAGGTGGAGTGGTTTTGCGGCCTTGTCTCAAGCAGACCAGTATGATGTGGAACATTTGTAAATACTTTGGGAAAGATGTTTGACCCCGACGGAGAATACACAGTCTATTTTTGGCTGATTGATTTATCTGGACTGTTCATTTTATTTCCATGGAAATAAATAAACGTCATTAACTTCAGTTGATCCACTTTGTAAATGGTTTGACTCCACACAGATGGTGTGACCGAGAAGAGCCTGTTCCTTAACAGATCTGTACCTGTGAGCCAGCTGTCATGGTAACAGCTCTGTTTATACGCTGTAAGGTGGGTCCTTATTTAGCAGTTTGTTTGTCCTTACACAAACACACCAATATATCCTTTGTTTATGGATAAAATAAATAATGTGTAGAACATTTTCCAAACATCAGCAGCATTTCTAACAGGTTTTATTAATACTAGTGGAATAGACCAACAGTCTTCACTACAACACAACCGAAGAAAATATAAAATGTAGAAACTTATTTAAGTTGAAAAGTAACTTCTTTCAGTTAAGGCAAGATTAGATTTTATGGTAATTATTAAATATGACATACACATGAATTGATATCTTTAACTGTATTATTGTATTGTTCTTACAAGCTCATTTACCAATGATTTAACATGAATCCCCTTAGATGATGGTGCATCTACTAGAACAAACCTTTCACAATAAACACTGATATAAAAAATAATGATTTAGCAAGTTGCAAATTAAACATTTCAAATATAGTTTGAATGTATAAATGTTAATGCTTTAATTTTATTATAGCATGGCGTGTAAAATAAAATATATGGTAACTTTTTAGTCAGGTTGAACTGAATCTGGTCTCAGATTATCATTTTCAATTTCTTAATAGAGAAAGTTACTGTTTTATTTTTCAAATCTGTTTTTGTTATCCTGCATTATATCCTGCTGACATTACACAGAGAGTCACCTCTGATTGGCAGATCTTTATATCAGGGTGCTGGGCATCATCAGCTGGTATATGGGTAGAGTTTCTCAGGGAAGGTGTCTTTATGGGTCGTAGAAGGACAGCTCCCCACCCATCATAGTCCAGCTGGACTCTAGCTAGTACAGACATGTCTTCAGGGTCGTAGAAGGACCGCTCCCCACCAATCATAGTCCAGCTGGACTCTAGCTAGTACAGACATGTCTTCAGGGTCGTAGAAGGACAGCTCCCCACCCATCATAGTCCAGCTGGACTCTAGCTAGTACAGAAATGTCTTCAGGGTCGTAGAAGGACCGCTCCCCACCAATCATAGTCCAGCTGGACTCTAGCTAGTACGTCTCCTGTCTCCACCCCCCGCTGATAATGATAATAATTACTTCAGTTTTATTACAGAGATTGTCACCTTGGATTGGCAGATTTTGATACCAGGATTGTTAATGCCATCTCCTTTAATAACAACAAAGTATGGGTAGAGTTTCTCAGTGAAGGTGTCTTTATGAGTGTAGATGTGAGTCATGTCTTCAGTGTTGTAGAAGGACAGCTCCCCCCTGTCATAGTCCAGCTGGACTCTGATCCTCCTTGGTCTACTATTCAAAGGGATGTCCTTACCTTTCCCATTTAAGTACGCGTTAGTCCTCTTCCTGATGCTCCAGATGCGTTTATCACCAGATCGCTCTCCCTTCCTGTTCACTGACTCGTTGGCCACGCCTATATCCCATTCAGGATGGTCTCCCACCTCCACCTCCCAGCTGTGCTGTCCTGAGCTGAACCCCTCAGAACCCAGAACTTCAACATAGTATGTCATCCTCTCTGGGTTGTCAGGGAGCTGCTGCTTGGTGCCTAAGTTTGTTACACTGGTCAGATCATCAGACAGAGAGAGCAAGGGGCATGCAGTGTTTGGGTCCAGAATGACAGGAGTGAACCTGACCCTCTCCTTCATCTTCTCCCAGACTCTGAAGGTCAGGTTGCCCAGGTGTTTGGCCACGTCTATCAGAGCTCCTGAGACCAGCTGTGGGTCGGGCAGTGTGCACTGGGCTCTGGAAGAACATTCAGGAGTCAGTGCTGCTCTGGGCTTAGATTTAAAATGACAACACAATAAGGAAATAATATACACCACTTACCTATTCACTGTGGTCTTGTAGTCCTGTGAAGGTAAAGAAAGATCAAATTAAACTGTAATTTAGAATACTTAGCCAGCCATTTTGTTAAAATGAGAAACCAACAGTGCTTACCTGTAGGAATGAGATGTCTTCAGCTCCCAGCTCCTCCTCTATGGCTCTGATTGTGTCTGAAAGTGTTGATATCTCTCTGCTCAGCCCCTCAATCTTCTCCTTCATCCTCTGACTCTTCTGCTCTTCTTCCTCCCTCAGTGCAGATATCTTGGCCTCCTCTTCTTCTTGTAGAAACTGGTGAAGCTTCTTAAACTCCTCCTTAATCTGAGTCTCAGTGTTCTCAGCCTGGACCTGGAGACATTAAAAGAAAACGTACATCTCAATACGTGCAGTCGAGTGCTGCAGATATCCTGTATAGCAATAAGAGGGAAAGGTCTGAAACTAAACAGCATCTCTGTAAAACAACATGTTACTAAAAATACTGTCATCAAGTTATATGACTTAATGGAACTCTATTTTACCTTGATGTAATTGGCTGTTTGATCACTTGTCTGTTTAACTTTACCAAAGGCCTCCATTTTCTTCTGCAACAGTTTCAGTGCAGCCTGGAGCTCCTCCTGCATGACAAAACGCAACGTTTCAAATAGACAAAAATAAGGAAAGAAACAAGATCTAGAGTACGTTCAGGTGCATCATTAATCTTATGCAGAATGCAATGTTAAATTACAACAAAGATTTGACTTATTACCTTGTGACCAAGCACAACTTCGTTGGTTGGACGACAGTTGTGATGCTTATGTTGCATTGAATCCCGACACACCAAACAGATGAGTTGTTGATCTTCAGAACAGAACAGGTGTAGTTTCTCTCCATGCACGCTGCAGAGCACTGCAGACCTTAACGAAGCTTTCTGGCTTTTTTCCACAGAAAATGCCTCACACAGATTCTTCAAAGCTAAATTACAAGGAGGATGTTCCATCGAGGATTTCTTCCTACAAACTGGACATTCCTGTGATTCCTTCTGTTTCCAGTATTCCTGCAGACAGCCTTTACAGAAGCTGTGGCTACACAACAGAATGACAGGATCTTTAAAGATGTCATAACAAATAGAACAGGTGTAGTCATCCTCTGAGAGACACGAGCTGGACGCCATTTGCCAGTAAAACTTTTTAGTTTACTTTCACTTTTAATTACGATACTTAAAGTTCTCTCTTCGTAGGGTTGAAGTGGCTTTAAGGCAGTATTTTCTCCTGAAGTTGTGTAAAGCCTGATTTAAAAAGCCTGTTTCTCCTCCTTCAGTGTGAGTTGTTGTGTATTTAGTGTAGTTTGTCTTATTTCTCAGAGTAGAGCCGAGTCAAACTGAACGTGATAAAGACACACTGATCTTCACTCTGGGGTGTGACTTTTACAAACCAGGAAACAGCAGCATCGTGGGAGCTACCAAAGCTTCAGTTCTAATCTTTCCTGCTTGTAATTACATTTTACATCCACATGGGGGCAGTAAAATGCTCGTTAAAAAGAGAATGTTTTCTCACTTTCATAGTTTCCCTGTCTAGGGGACTCCTTCAGTACAGTCTCAGCTCTGAGATACACGTGTCTAAGTCAGACCATCCCAACTAGAGCAGCCAAGCAGTGAGGTTTACACTGACATCAGTCCAGCAGACCACTGTGTTTATTTACATTACATCACAGTCATTTAGCAGACGCTTCAATGTAAAGCAACAAGCATTCAACATGTGAAGGCAGAGAACACTACAAATCCCTACAAAATACGGCTAAGAGCAATACTAATGTTTATTAAAATGAATGTGTCAGAGAATGCAGAGAAAACTACAAATCCCTACAACAGTTACATAGCTAAGAGGAACACTAATGTTTCTTTTTTTTAAACTGGGTATACAAACAATAGAAACCATTTATTTTAGTGCTATGACTCAAACCCAAACAACATTATTTGTTAAGGTCCACTAATTAAATGAGCAGGACAGTATGTATTATTATGTTCTGCAGAGTAAGACGTTGTATTACAGTCCTTGGTTCCATTGTGACACCAAACACTATAGTGGAGACTGCATGATGTGCTGCTACATCTGGTCCTATACCCAGATGTTAAGATGCTGATGTCTAACTGGACCTTAAAGGACCTCACAGTTTGAATGAGCAGGTCAGTGTGTGTTATCTCAGTATTCAGAACAGGACATAGACTATCACTGGATGATTAACAATCATAAATATATATTACAGTCATCAGCACAGATATGATATCAACCACACTGGTGGAGGCTAGGGGGTCCACCACTGAAACATGTACTACTGACATCACTGTCACACATCACACTTCTGATAGGCAGATCATTATCTCAGGGTGCTGGGCATCACCGGCATTTCCAACATAGAAGTATGGGTAGAGTTTCTCAGTAAAGGTGTCTTTATGAGTGCAGATGAGAGACATGTCTTCAGGGTCGTAGAAGGACAGCTCCCCCCTGTCATAGTCCAGCTGGACTCTGATCCTCTGGGGCCTCCTCTTCACTGTGAGAGTCTCTCCTGGTACATCATAGTATTCACCACTGCCCAGCGCTATTGTCCAGTATCCATTCTCTGGGTCTGACTCTACCTCTTCCTTCCTTTCAGCTGACTCTTTCGCCACACCTATTTCCCATTCAGGATGGTCTCCCACCTCCACCTCCCAGCTGTGCTGTCCGGAGCTGAACCCCTCAGAACCCCGAACAGCGGTATACACAGTGTTCCTTTCTGGGTTGTCAGGGAGCTTCTCCTCTGTGTATGTATCTCTCACACTGGTCAGATCATCAGACAGAGAGAGACAGCGGTTTGCAGTGTTTGGGTCCAGAATGACAGGAGTGACCCTGACCCTCTCCTTCAACTCCTGGTAAAGACACACACTAATCTTCACTCTGGGGTGTGACTTTTACAAACCAGGAAACAGCAGCATTGTGGGAGTTACCATAGCAGTAGTTCTAATCTTTCCTGATTTTAATTACTTTTTACATCCACATGGGAGCAGTAAAACGTTTGTTAAAAAGAGAATGTTTTCTCACTTTCATAGTTTCCCTGTCTAAGTGCTATGACTTTCAACCTTAAGTAATAATGTTGTTTGAGTTTCTGTTTGAATGAGCAGGTCAGTGTGTGTTATCTTAGTATGCAGAACAGGACATAGACTATCACTGGATGATTAACAATCATAAATATATATTACAGTAATCAGCACAGATATGATATCAACCACACTGGTGGAGGCTAGGGGGTTCCACCACTGAAACATGTACTACTGACATCCTGGTGACATCACAGAGAGGCTTTGATACACCAGGAAATAGCCTTGTTGTACCTTAAGAAGAAGTATTACAAGTTCTGTAATAAAAAATATTGTATAACGTTATATAATCATTCCCTTCTAGAAGAAAACTTTGAAGGAAAAGTTACCTAGCACTATTGATTTCCTGTTAATATCTTTATTATTCCACAAGTATGTCAACATATTGGCACACTTCATGTTGATAGGTTAAGGATCCACAGCATTGGCATCGACCATGTATAGTAAGTCTAGCAGTGAACCATTCTCTTTTAAAACATGAGCTGTAAACTGCATCTTTAAAAAACAGGTCGATCAACCACTGACATAGAAAATAGCTGAGACGTTGTGTATTATGCTCTGGAAATAACTCAAATATTATAAGAATGGGAACTTCTAATCACCAAGAAGCTCGAGTGTGAGTTGGGACT
This sequence comes from Aplochiton taeniatus, assembly GCA_017639675.1. Lineage (NCBI taxonomy): Eukaryota > Metazoa > Chordata > Actinopteri > Galaxiiformes > Galaxiidae > Aplochiton > Aplochiton taeniatus. The sequence continues at coordinate 17,730,925 of CM030185.1, read as the reverse complement.
ACAGACACAGTGTTTCAGGGTGAACACCTATTGGACTACAGACACAGTGTTTCAGGGTGAACACCTATTGGACTACAGACACAGTGTTTCAGGGTGAACAGCTATTGGACTACAGACACAGTGTTTCAGGGTAAACACCTATTGGACTACAGACACAGCGTTTCAGGGTAAACACCTATTGGACTACAGACACAGTGTTTCAGGGTGAACACCTATTGGACTACACACAGAGTGTTTCAGGGTGAACACCTATTGGACTAAAGACACAGTGTTTCAGGGTAAACACCTATTGGACTACAGACACAGTGTTTCAGGGTAAACACCTATTGGACTACAGACACAGTGTTTCAGGTTGAACACCTATTGGACTACAGACACTGTTTCAGGGTGAACACCTATTGGACTACAGACAGTGTTTCAGGGTGAACACCTATTGGACTACAGACACAGTGTTTCAGGGTGAACACCCATTGGACTACAGACACAGTGTTTCAGGGTGAACACCTACTGGACTACAGACACAGTGTTTCAGGGTGAACACCTATTGGACTGCAGACACAGTGTTTCAGGGTGAACACCCATTGGACTACAGACACAGTGTTTCAGGGTGAACACCTATTGGACTGCAGACACAGTGTTTCAGGGTGAACACCCATTGGACTGCAGACACAGTGTTTCAGGGTGAACACCCATTGGACTACAGACACAGTGTTTCAGGGTAAACACCTGGACAGGGTTAGGGTTAGTACCCTCTACACTTTGAATAGTTCTGTTAGTGGGAGTGAACAGGGCCTGGATATCTCATTAATGTCTGTTATCTCCTAGTGATCCAGAGTCGTTTCAGTGTCCATGACAGCAAAGCCTGGTTTCTACTGGTTCCATTTGAACAATAACACCACTTTTTCTGATGTACACCAATCTTTTATTGTGTTCATGGTTTGTTAATAGGGAGTAGCTATTACATACTCAAAAAGACATTGTTATGTACTTTGTGTTACTTGTTTATATTGTCCCATCCTGGCCGGCTTGGTTAGCCCTGGAGTGGAAATACAGCTGGGGAGAAAACTGAGGAGATAAACCGGTCCCATCTAAACCCTGAGAGGGCCTGGGAAGAAAAGATACTTCAGGAAACAAATCGACTGTTGCATACTGTTCAAGGACACACACACACACACACACACACACACACACACACTCCTTGACGCAAACTAATTGAAGATGAAAGACCTCTAACTAGGCTCCCTCAAATCTTATCAAACATGTTTCATTAACCATGATACTTCCAAATAAAATAAAAAACCTCTTCTGGAAGTATCCAAGCTAAACCCTGTTTGTACCCCATTATTTTCACATTCCAGGTGTTTTGTCCAGAACCACACTAAGTGTGTGTCCCTGAGCCCCGGGGGGTCTGACAGACTACAGGTCCTCGTGTCTCTGTGTAGTAGCTCGGGCTGCTCTGGGGTCAGTACCCGGGTCAGCGCTAGGGTCAGGAGTGGGGTCAGGGGTCAGTGTGGTGTGTCGTCGTAGCCAGGCCTGCAGCAGGGGAAGGTGTGTGTCCATCCAGCGGATGTTGTCCTGGATGCTCTGGTAGGTCTGTTGGATGCACCTCAGTTCAGCCCCTGTGTCCTGGTACAGGGAGCCAAAGAAACCCTGGACCTGGACACACACACACACACACACACACACACACACACACACACACACACACACACACACACACACACACACACACCAAGGAGACAGGTACACACACACACACACACACACACACACACACCAAGGAGACAGGTACACACACACACACACACACACACACACACACACACACACACACCACAGTGACAGGTACAGCACACACAGTCAGTAGATGACTCAGTAAATGACTCAGGAGTCAGTCAGTAAATGACTCGGGAGTCAGTCAGTAGATGACTTATTAGATGCGTGGCTTTAACCCAGTTGTTGTTTGTTTCAGGATCTGTCAAGGTTGTCAAGGAGCTCTGACAGATAAGAGTGTAAGTAGTGATTTTCTCTATCTAGATCTGTCTTTCTAGACACTATCGCATCCTCCCAGATCTGTCCATCATCCATCCTCTCTCTCTCTCTCTCTCTCTCTCTCTCTCTCTCTCTCTCTCTCTCTCTCTGTCTCTGTCTCTGTCTCTGTCTCTGTCTCTTTCTCTCTCTCTCTCTCTCTCTCTCTCTCTCTCTCTCTGGTAACAGCTCTGTTTACACTCTGTAAGGTGGGTCCTTATTTAACAGTTTGTTTGTCCTTACACAAACACACCAATATATCCTTTGTTTATGGATAAAATAAATAATGTGTAGAACATTTTCCAAACATCAGCAGCATTTCTAACAGGTTTTATTAATACTAGGGGAATAGACCAACAGTCTTCACTACAACACAACCGAAGAAAATATAAAATGAAGAAACTTATTTAAGTTGAAAAGTAACTTCTTTCAGTTAAGGCAAGATTAGATTTTATTGTAATTATTAAATATGACATACACATGAATTGATATCTTTAACTGTATTATTGTATTGTTCTTACAAGCTCATTTAACAATGATTTAACATGAATCCCCTTAGATGATGGTGCTTCTACTAGAACAAACCTTTCACAATAAACACTGATATAAAAAAGAATGATTTAGCAAGTTGCAAATTAAACATAAATGTTAATGCTTTAATTTTATTATAGCATGGCGTGTAAAATAAAATATATGGTCACTTTTTAGTCAGGTTGAACTGAATCTGGTCTCAGATTATCATTTTCAATTTCTTAATAGAGAAAGTTACCGTTTTCTTTTTCTATTCTGTTTTTGTTATCCTGTATTATATCCTGCTGACATTACACAGAGAGTCACCTCTGATTGGCAGATCTTTATATCAGGGTGCTGGGCATCATCAGCTGGTATATGGGTAGAGTTTCTCAGGGAAGGTGTCTTTATGGGTCGTAGAAGGACAGCTCCCCACCCATCATAGTCCAGCTGGACTCTAGCTAGTACAGACATGTCTTCAGGGTCGTAGAAGGACCGCTCCCCACCAATCATAGTCCAGCTGGACTCTAGCTAGTACAGTCTCTTGTCTCCACCCCCAGCTGATAATAATAATAATTACTTCAGTTATTTTTTATTACAGAGATTGTCACCTTGGATTGGCAGATTTTGATACCAGGATTGTTAATGTCATCTCCTTTAATAACAGTAAAGTATGGGTAGAGTTTCTCAGTGAAGGTGTCTTCATAAGTGTAGATGTGAGTCATGTCTTCAGTGTTGTAGAAGGACACCTCCCCCCTGTCATAGTCCAGCTGGACTCTGATCCTCCTTGGTCTACTATTTAAAGGGATGTCCTCACCCTTCTCATTTAAGTACGCGTTAGTCCACTTCATGATGCTCCAGATGCCTTCATCTCCAGATCGCTCTCCCTTCCTGTTCACTGACTCGTTGGCCACGCCTATATCCCATTCAGGATGGTCTCCCACCTCCACCTCCCAGCTGTGCTGTCCTGAGCTGAACCCCTCAGAACCCAGAACTTCAACATAGCATGTCATCCTCTCTGGATTGTCAGGGAGCTTCTCCTCAGTGTTTGTGTCTCTCACACTGGTCAGATCATCAGACAGAGAAAGATAGGGGTCTGCAGTGTTTGGGTCCAGAATGACAGGAGTGAACCTGACCCTCTCCTTCATCTTCTCCCAGACTCTGAAGGTCAGGTTGCCCAGGTGTTTGGCCACGTCTATCAGAGCTCCTGAGACCAGCTGTGGGTCGGGCAGTGTGCACTGGGCTCTGGAAGAACATTCAGGAGTCAGTGTTGCTCTGGGCTTGGATTTAAAATGACAACACAACAAGGAAATAATATACACCACTTACCTATTCACTGTGGTCTTGTAGCTCTGTGGAGGTAAAGAAAGATCAAATTAAACTGTAATTTAGAATACTTAGCCAGCCATTCTGTTAAAATGAGAAACCAACAGTGCTTACCTGTAGGAATAAGATGTCTTCAGCTCCCAGCTCCTCCTCTATGGCTTTGATTGTGTCTGAAAGTGTTGATATCTCTCTGGTCAGCCCCTCAATCTTCTCCTTCATCCTCTGACTCTTCTGCTCTTCTTCCTCCCTCAGTGCAGATATCTTGGCCTCCTCTTCTTCTTGTAGAAACTGGTGAAGCTTCTTAAACTCCTCCTTAATCTGAGTCTCAGTGTTCTCAGCCTGGACCTGGAGACATTAAAAGAAAACGTACATCTCAATACGTGCAGTGGAGTGCTGCAGATATCCTGTGTAGCAATAAGAGGGAAAGGTCTGAAACTAAACAGCATCTCTGTAAAACAACATGTTACTAAAAATACTGTCATCAAGTTATATGACTTAATGGAACTCTATTTTACCTTGATGTAATTGGCTGTTTGATCACTAGTCTGTTTAACTTTACCAAAGGCCTCCATTTTCTTCTGCAACAGTTTCAGTGCAGCCTGGAGCTCCTCCTGCATGACAAAACGCAACGTTTCAAATAGACAAAAAAAAGGAAAGAAACAAGATCTAGAGTACGTTCAGGTGCATCATTAATTATGCAGAATGCAATGTTAAATTACAACAAAGATTTGACTTATTACCTTGTGACCAAGCACAACTTCGTTGGTTGGACGACAGTTGTGATGCTTATGTTGTGTTGAATCCCGACACACCAAACAGATGAGTTGTTGATCTTCAGAACAGAACAGGTGTAGTTTCTCTCCATGCATGCTGCAGAGCACTGCAGACCTTAACGAAGCTTTCTGGCTTTTTTCCACAGAAAATGCCTCACACAGATTCCTCAAAGCTAGATTACAAGGAGGATGTTCCATCGAGGATTTCCTCCTACAAACTGGACATTCCTGTGATTCCTTCTGTTTCCAGTATTCCTGCAGACAGCCTTTACAGAAGCTGTGGCTACACAACAGAAGCACAGGATCTTTAAAGATGTCATGACAAACGGAACAACAAAAATCCTCCTCTGAGAGAGACGAGCTGGACGCCATTTTGTCTCCCAGCAACACTCCCTCCTCTGGAATGTCCTCTGAAGTTTACTTTCACTGCGAGGAACAATTCTTCAACACAACTCTTGGCAGGCTGAAGTATTGTACTATTAGAGCAGTAATCACAATCACTCCTGTAGTCGCTGAAAGGCAGTGTCCTTGTTTAGTGTCTGGTTAGCTTTGAGGCACTGAGAGCTGTCTGGTGTGGTTCAGTGATCCAGCAGGAGGATAAAAACACATTGACCTTTGCTCTCTGTACTCTGACAGGTGAGGTAGGTAAGGGGCAGGGCTTTGATACACCAGTAAATAACCTCAATGTACCTTAACAAGTTATATTAAAAGTTGCGTAATAAAAAATACTGTTCAACGTTATATAATCATTCCCTTCTAGAATAAATCTTTTAAGGAATTGTAAGTTTCCTAGCACTATTGATTTCCTGTTAATATCTTTATTATTCCACAAGTATGTCAACATATTGGCACACTTCATGTTCATAGGTTAAGGATCCACAGCATTGGCATCGACCATGTATAGTAAGTCTAGCAGTAAACCATTCACTTTTAAAACATGAGCTGTAAACTGCATCTTTAAAAAACAGGTCGATCAACCACTGACATAGAAAATAGCTGAGACGTTGTGTATTATGCTCTGGAAATAACTCAAATATTATAAGAATGGGAACTTCTAATCACCAAGATGCTCGAGTGTGAGTTGGGACTACAGACACAGTGTTTCAGGATGAACACCTATTGGACTACAGACACAGTGTTTCAGGGTGAACACCTATTGGACTACAGACACAGTGTTTCAGGGTGAACACCTATTGGACTACAGACAGTGTTTCAGGGTGAACACCTATTGGACTACAGACACAGTGTTTCAGGGTGAACACCTATTGGACTACAGACACAGTGTTTCAGGGTGAACACCTATTGGACTACAGACACAGTGTTTCAGGGTGAACACCTATTGGACTACAGACACAGTGTTTCAGGGTGAACACCTATTGGACTACAGACAGTGTTTCAGGGTGAACACCTATTGGACTACAGACACAGTGTTTCAGGGTGAACACCTACTGGACTACAGACACAGTGTTTCAGGGTGAACACCTATTGGACTACAGACAGTGTTTCAGGGTGAACACCTATTGGACTACACACAGTGTTTCAGGGTGAACACCTACTGGACTACAGACACAGTGTTTCAGGGTGAACACCTATTGGACTACAGACACAGTGTTTCAGGGTGAACACCTATTGGACTACAGACAGTGTTTCAGGGTGAACACCTATTGGACTACAGACACAGTGTTTCAGGGTGAACACCTACTGGACTACAGACACAGTGTTTCAGGGTGAACACCTATTGGACTACAGACAGTGTTTCAGGGTGAACACCTATTGGACTACACACAGTGTTTCAGGGTGAACACCTACTGGACTACAGACACAGTGTTTCAGGGTGAACACCTATTGGACTACAGACACAGTGTTTCAGGGTGAACACCTATTGGACTACAGACACAGTGTTTCAGGGTAAACACCTGGACAGGGTTAGGGTTAGTACCCTCTACACTTTGAATAGTTCTGTTAGTGGGAGTGAACAGGGCCTGGATATCTCATTAATGTCTGTTATCTCCTAGTGATCCAGAGTCGTTTCAGTGTCCATGACAGCAAAGCCTGGTTTCTACTGGTTCCATTTGAACAATAACACCACTTTTTACATTCTGATGTACACCAATCTTTTATTGTGTTCATGGTTTGTTAATAGGGAGTAGCTATTACATACTCAAAAAGACATTGTTATGTACTTTGTGTTACTTGTTTATATTGTCCCATCCTGGCTGGCTTGGTTAGCCCTGGAGTGGAAATACAGCTGGGGAGAAAACTGAGGAGATAAACCGGTCCCATCTAAACCCTGAGAGGGCCTGGGAAGAAAAGACACTTCAGGAAACAAATCGACTGTTGCATACTGTTCAAGGGCACACACACACACACACACACACACACACACACACACACACACACACACACACACGCACACACACACACACTCCTTCACGCAAACTAATTGAAGATGAAAGACCTCTAACTAGGCTCTCTCAAATCTTATCAAACATGTTTCATTAACCATGATACTTCCAAATAAAATAAAAAACCTCTTCTGGAAGTATCCAAGCTAAACCCTGTTTGTACCCCATTATTTTCACATTCCAGGTGTTTTGTCCAGAACCACACTAAGTGTGTGTCCCTGAGCCCCGGGCGGTCTGACAGACTACAGGTCCTCGTGTCTCTGTGGGCTGGCTTGGGCTGCTCTGGGGTCAGTACCCGGGTCAGCGCTAGGGTCAGGGGTCAGCGTGGTGTGTCGTCGTAGCCAGGCCTGCAGCAGGGGAAGGTGTGTGTCCATCCAGCGGATGTTGTCCTGGATGCTCTGGTAGGTCTGTTGGATGCACCTCAGTTCAGCCCCTGTCTCCTGGGACAGGGAGCCAAAGAAACCCTGGACCTGGACACACACACACACACACACACACACACACACACACACACACACACACACACCAAGGAGACAGGTACACACACACACACACCAAGGAGACAGGTACACCCACACATACACACACACACACACGCACACACACACGCATGCAGAAAATACTGGTATTTACTAACACATATCTCCCTGGTAGAATACTGGTATTTAATAACACATGCTACCTCATCAAACATCTCTCTAGTAGAATACTATTATTTAATAACACATATCTTATCAAACATCTCTCTGGTAGAATATTGCTTTTTAATAACACATACTACCTTGTCAAACATCTCTCTAGTAGAATACTGGTATTTAATAACACATATCTTATCAAACATCTCCCTGGTAGAATACTGGTATTTAATAACACATATCTTATCAAACATCTCTCTGGTAGAATACTGGTATTTAATAGCACATATCTTATCAAACATCTCTCTGGTAGAATACTGGTATTTAATAACACATATCTTATCAAACATCTCTCTAGTAGAATATTGCTTTTTAATAACACATATCTTATCAAACATCTCTCTGGTAGAATACTGATATTTAATAACACATACTACCTCGTCAAACATCTCTCTGGTAGAATACTGGTTTGTGACCCCAGTCACCATGCCAGCTATGGAGTGGGATCCCAGGTCAAACCTAAAGGTGAAAGGTCAAGTTAGTCCGATAACCAGGAACATCAATTATATATTTAACACCTGAACGTTTGTATGAATGTAGGTCATTTAATAATCAGGGTACTTGTTGACCAGCTGCAGCCAGTGGGCTTGGAGGAAGTCCCAGGCCAGTTTGTAGCCTCGGGGGTTACGACTGATGGAGATGACAACATGAGGAAGGTCCTGAGTCTTCATCGCCTCACCATGGAGAGACTGCTCCATCATCCTGAGAGCAAGGAGAATAAGCAAATCATATTCAATATCAGATAGATAAATATGAATTCATTATTAATATTATGTGCTCCTTCATGCTGAGACAACACCAAGGAGAATAAGCAAATCATATTCATTATCATATAGATAAATATGAATTAATTATTAATATCATCTTCTCCATCCCCCCCAAAGATTCCAGACTACATTTAACATAATATACTGTATATGTATTCTTTGACAGCTTGTCAGAGACAGTGGTATTCAATCAAATACTTTGTTCAACAGCTTAACAAGGAGCATACAAAAATACTGTTCCAGAAAGATACTACAGCATACACTTAACATAAAACATTTATAATAATAATAAATAAAAAATCTACAACGGTTTGTACCAGAGACACAGAGAGGAAGAGAGGCAGAGGAAGAGAGGCAGAGACACAGAGAGGCAGAGACACAGAGAGGCAGAGAGACGGAGAGGCAGAGGCAGAGACACAGAGAGGCAGAGACACAGAGAGGCAGAGACACAGAGAGGCAGAGACACAGAGACACAGAGAGGCAGAGACACAGAGAGGCAGAAACACAGAGAGGCAGAGACACAGAGAGGCAGAGAGGCAGAGACACAGAGAGGCAGAGAGGCAGAGAAAATGGCACCCACCAGTGGAGTTTGTCCTGCAGTGGACTGATGGACAGGGCCGTCTTAATGCGGCTCTTCACAGACGTGTGCATTGATTGGCGGTACTTCTCAAACAGGAAGTCCCACCCCTCGGGTGTACGGGCTCCAATAGCAAACACCGCCATGCTGACATCACTGGGCAGACTGAGACACAGAAGAAGAGAGAAAGGGGGCTCTTGGTTTTCTAAAGCTTAAGATATACTCGTTACAACTAGACAAAATGATACGCTCATTTTTTATGAAAATAATAATAATAATAATAATATTAAAGGATAACTAGTTCTTGTTCCTGTTCCTGCTGACCCCTGACCTCATGTTCCCATCTGACTCCCGCCAGCGGCTGAAGAGCTGCGTTGCCGTGGCGACGCAGGGCGGATGGTTCCGGACGCAGGCGAACAGCAGGAGGTAGCTCCTTAGGACCCGCTCTGACATGGAGCCCTCGTCACTCCACTCCTGACGGTCGATCAGGCCCCGAAACAACTCCACAATGTAGCCCTGGGACGTACACACACACACACACACACACACACACACACACACACTCACACAGAGAGGTGGTCCTGATGATGAGGGAATAACACACACACACACACACACACACACACACACACACACACACACAGAGGTGTTCCTGGGGACTGACCTTCATCTGGTTCTCCAGAGGCAGCATGTCTCTCTTCTCCATGAGTTTGTAGAGAGGAACCAGCTCTGAGAGGCCCTGAGTGACAGGCATGATCTGTGTCTCCTGGGACAGGTAGAGGGACAGGTCCAACGCCACGTCCAGACTCACCTTCCCCACACTGGGACACACAGTCACACACACACACACACAGTCACACAGTCACACACACACACACACACACACACACACACACACACACATGGAAATCACAATTGGCTGGTTTTGGGTTACATTGACAGCCCATCGTAAATAGGTATATATTATAAAGTATTATGATTATCTCTATTAAAAAGACCATTAGAAAGGCTTGTTACTAACCTGACCAATAGTAAGATTGGTTACTGGCTGGCTGGTTTTAAAAACCTAACCAATGAGACGGCTGGTTACTAAAAACCTGACCAATGAGACGACTGGTTACTAAAAACCTGACCAATAGAACGTCGGGTTACTGAAAGCCTGACCAATAGGACGTCAGGTTACAGAAGGCCTGACCAATGGGACGGCTGCTTACTAACCTGACCAGCTGGAAGACGTTGTTGATGAGGCTGGCGCGGTCGTTGGAGCTAAGTGCGGTGTGGTTGTGCTGGAGCAGCTGGGTTAAGGAGCTCCATCCAGGGCTGCCAGAGTAATGGACCATGTAGTAACCACTCATATCCACGTTGAACTTCACCCAGGCAGCCTCCTCCTCCAAGTAGACCACGGCTGACAGGAGGACAATATTAATCATTATACCAACCTTAATTTGCTTTTTAAAATGATTATTTATTTATTCATGTTACTATCCAGGTTGACTGAGAACAAGTTCTTTTTTACAACAACCTAGTTTAAAATACATAAAAAATGTAAACATTTATACACACGTTATGAGTAATTATCAACAAACAACAAATTAAAATGATTAGACTTAGGACAGCTAAGGCAATGTCATTATCAGCAGAACACTCAGTTGAAGGGCTGAAGGGTGGAGGGGAATGTTAAGCATGAAGGGTTAGAACATGGCTGGACTCAGGGGGAACCTTTAGCTTGTTACTGTTTGGTCCAATTCATCTTCTTTAGCATGTTATTTATTGAACTCTGGAATGTTTGGATGTTTGAATGAAAGGTTGATGTAAAAAGGTTTTGAGCAAATGGATTTAAATAGATATAAGTGTGATGCAATATTGGAGGATAGCCACATATGATGTGATGTGATGTAATGTGATGCAATATTGGAGGATAGCCACATATGATGTGATGTGATGTAATGTGATGTAATGTTGGAGGATAGCCACATATGATGTGATGTGATGGGATGTAATGTGATGTAATGTTGGAGGATAGCCACATATGATGTGATGTGATGTAATGTGATGTAATGTTGGAGGATAGCCACATATGATGTAATGTGATGTAATGTGATGTAATGTTGGAGGATAGCCACCTGTGATGTAAAGTGATGTAATGTGATGTAATGTGGTGTAATGTGATGTAATGTGATGTAATGTGATGTAATGTTGGAGGATAGCCACCTGTGATGTAATGTGATGTAATGTGATGTAATGTGGTGTAATATGATGTAATGTTGGAGGATAGCCACCTGTGGTGTAATGTGATGTAATGTTGGAGGATAGCCACCTGTGATGTAATGTGATGTAATGTTGGAGGATAGCCACCTGTGATGTAATGTGATGTAATGTTGGAGGATAGCCACCTGTGATGTAATGTGATGTAATGTGATGTACTGTGGTGTAATGTGATGTAATGTTGGAGGATAGCCACCTGTGATGTAATGTGATGTAATGTGATGTACTGTGGTGTAATGTGATGTAATGTTGGAGGACTGCCACCTGTCTTTGTCTTGAGGAGGAAGCGCTGGACAGTGCTGGAGGAGCTGGTCACGTAGGTTAGAGGGATCTGCCACAGGAAGCTGACGAGAGAACACACACACACTTGATGCTGTATGTTCTGAACAGCTCCTCTTTACTAACTCGGTCTCGTCAGGAAATGAACAGGAAGTGCTTACCCCTGTGTGAGAGAGGGGTCATCCGTCTTCAGGTAGCGCTCCTGACTGAGCCTGACCTCGCGACCTTTGACCTCCACAGTGACCAATGGGAAACCTTCCTGCAGCGTCCAGCTGTCCATGATGGCCCTGACGTCCAGCTCATCCCCATTCTTAACACACACACACAGACACACACACACACACACACCCAAGTCACTTAACTGAATATAGTGACTGTAAATACCTCAATCCCTCTTGTGACCTGAGGGACGTAAAAAGATTGATCTCCTTCCCACAGTAAGACCTGGCTCTTTGTCATGTTTGAGGTAATGTGTCTGATCCCTGCTGCAGTTGTAATGTGGTTAGGATGTAATGTGTCTGATCCCTGCTGCAGGGGTAATGTGGTTAGGATGTAATGTGTGTGTTCACTGCTGCAGGGGTAATGTGGTTAGGATGTAATGTGTGTGTTCACTGCTGCAGGGGTAATGTGGTTAGGAGGTAATGTGTGTGATCACTGCTGCAGGGGTAATGTGGTTAGGATGTAATGTGTCTGATCACTGCTGCAGTGGTCATGTGGTTAGGATGTAATGTGTCTGATCCCTGCTGCAGTGGTCATGTGGTTAGGATGTAATGTGTGTGTTCACTGCTGCAGTGGTAATGTGGTTAGGAGGTAATGTGTGTGTTCACTGCTGCAGGGGTAATGTGGTTAGGAGGTAATGTGTGTGATCACTGCTGCAGTGGTCATGTGGTTAGGATGTAATGTGTGTGATCACTGCTGCAGTGGTCATGTGGTTAGGAGGATTAGGTTTGTTCCTCTATCTTTAATAAGAGTGTGTTGTTCTTACGTTGGTCAGGCTGTCCCATAGATGGCTGTTGACTGTGTTCTGGTAGCTGTAGCGTTTGAGGTAACGCACAATGCCCACTTTGAAGACCTCAGGGGTCATGAAGTCTCTCAGCATATTCAGGATGCATGCTCCCTGTAACACACACACCACACATACATGTTCCCTGTGAAACCCACAACCCACATACATGTTCCCTGTAACACACACACCACACATACATGTTCCATGTGAAACACACAACCCCCATACATGTTCCCTGTGAAACACACAACACACATACATGTTCCCTGTGAAACACACAACACACATACATGTTCCCTGTGAAACACACATACATGTTCCCTGTGAAACACACAACACACATACATGTTCCCTGTGAAACACACAACACACATACATGTTCCCTGTGAAACACACATACATGTTCCCTGTGAAACACACAACACACATACATGTTCCCTGTGAAACACACAACACACATACATGTTCCCTGTGAAACCCATTTCTCTAGTTTGTCATCTTTACGGCCGGTACCTTGTCATAGGAGACATCGTCAAACATCTCTTGGATCTGGGTGGGGCTTTCCACGGGGGTGGAGACAGGGTGGGAGGAGGTTAAGGAGTCCACTTCCATGGCCTCAAAGCACTTCCCCAGGAAGAAGTCATTCTGGAAGGACAGGAGAAGAAGAAAACGTAGTCCAACACATCCTCCCAACCTGTCTCTCTCCACTCGCTGGCATATTCCTTTCAGTTTTTTAGAAATAAAAAAACAAACTCCTCACCACTTGCAGCTCGGGGTTGGTGATGTTGACCGAGACGAACTCCATGAACTTGGCGAAGCCCTCGTTGAGCCAGAGGTCATTCCACCACTGCATGGTCACTAGGTTACCGAACCACTAGAGGGCGCCAGAGGGCAGCACAGAGAGAGATAGACCATCAGGAAACACCACAGAGGAAATGCAGCAGAGGTTTTATATAGATGAGTCATCAGCTTTCCTTTTGAAATGATGATCTGGAACAATGGGAGGGTGAGAGGAGGAACTAAATAAACGAAATATTCAAACTCTATGTAGCCTTGCCTTTCACTGCAGCAGACACTTCTCTACCTCTACAGAGCTTACAAGAGCTAAAGAGAAAAGGCGTTCTGACTCCCATTGGTCATTTCGTCTGATCTTAAAGGCACCATGCAAGTAGGTTAGTAAGGTAGTTCATTTGAAACAGTCACACAGCATACAATATTTGCACTTGGAAACCCGTGTGTACAAGAGATTCATGTAACAGCTAAACCTACATTTATCTCCCAAAATAATGTCATTATTTCAATACATAGAGCCCTGGACTAGTGGGACTGGTAGAGAGAGCTGAGTCGTTTGTGTGAGAGACTCATGTGAAGAAGAGGAGGAAGAGGAAGAGGACGAGGAGCTGGGTTTTAACTTCACCTGGTGAGCCAGCTCGTGGGCGATCATCATGGTGATGCCCAGTTTGTCAGAGGCTGAGGACTTGTTGGGGTCAAAGAGAAGCCCTGCCTCCCTGTAGGTGGTCAGACCCCAGTTCTCCATCGCTCCCGACTGGAAGTCTGGGATGGCCGCCAGGTCTGGAACCGATCACAACCATCAACGTCATCATCAATACCATCATCATCAATACCTTCATCAAAGTCATCATCACTACCTCCATCAACGTAATCATCAGTACCATCATCTTCATCATCATCATCAATACCCTCATCATCATCATCATCAATACCCTCATCATTATTACTATCATAAAACTGTATGTCTGTCAAGTTAACTCAGGCTGTGTCCTCCATTTTGTGTCAACCAATACCTTGTTTTGGCAAAGGGTAGGGAATGTCAAAGTAGTCGTCATAGAAGTCCAGCAGCTTCACTGCAGCATTCAGAGCAAACTCTGTCTGGTCGATCTTCTCTGCTACAGCATAGACAGATATCTGACGGAGAAAAAAACACCATGTTTTATCTTCTCTGTTACAGCACAGAGAGATCTGATGGAGAGAACCATCTGGTGTAACGCTAACTAGTGAACACTGGGAACACTGGGAACACTGGGAACACAGACTGATGTGGACAGAAGCTCTGACGGGGCAGAATTATGTATGAAACGCTTTAGCTCCTTAGCACTGTTAGCTGTATAGTTAATACTTCCTGTTAGCACTGTTAGCTGTATAGTTCATACTTCCTGTTAGCACTGTTAGCTGTATGGTTCATACTTCCTGTTAGCACTGTTAGCTGTATAGTTAATACTTCCTGTTAGCACTGTTAGCTGTATAGTTAATACTTCCTGTTAGCACTGTTTGCTGTATAGTTAATACTTCCTGTTAGCACTGTTAGCTGTATAGTTAATACTTCCTGTTTACACTGTTAGCTGTATAGTTAATACTTCCTGTTAGCACTGTTAGCTGTATAGTTAATACTTCCTGTTAGCACTGTTAGCTGTATAGTTAATACTTCCTGTTAGCACTGTTAGCTGTATAGTTAATACTTCCTGTTAGCACTGTTAGCTGTATAGTTAATACTTCCTGTTAGCACTGTCAGCTGTATGGTTAATGATTCCTGTTAACACTGTCAGCTGTATAGTTCATACTTCCTGTTAGCACTGTCAGCTGTATAGTTCATACTTCCTGTTAGCACTGTTAGCTGTATAGTTAATACTTCCTGTTAGCACTGTTAGCTGTATGGTTAATACTTCCTGTTTACACTGTTAGCTGTATAGTTAATACTTCCTGTTAGCACTGTCAGCTGTATGGTTAATGATTCCTGTTAACACTGTCAGCTGTATAGTTAATACTTCCTGTTAGCACTGTCAGCTGTATGGTTAATGATTCCTGTTAACACTGTCAGCTGTATAGTTAATACTTCCTGTTAGCACTGTTAGCTGTATGGTTAATGATTCCTGTTAACACTGTTAGCTGTATGGTTAATGATTCCTGTTAACACTGTTAGCTGTATGGTTAATACTTCCTGTTAGCACTGCTAGCTGTATGGTTAATACTTCCTGTTTACACTGTTAGCTGTATGGTTAATACTTCCTGTTTACACTGTTAGCTGTATGGTTAATACTTCCTGTTAACACTGTTAGCTGTATGGTTAATACTTCCTGTTAGCACTGTTAGCTGTATGGTTAATACTTCCTGTTTACACTGTTAGCTGTATGGTTAATACTTCCTGTTAACACTGTCAGCTGTATAGTTAATACTTCCTGTTAGCACTGTTAGCTGTATGGTCAATACTTCCTGTTAACACTGTTAGCTGTATGGTCAATACTTCCTGTTTACACTGTCAGCTGTATAGTTCATACTTCCTGTTAGCACTGTTAGCTGTATGGTCAATACTTCCTGTTAACACTGTTAGCTGTATGGTTAATCCTTCCTGTTTACACTGTTAGCTGTATGGTTAATCCTTCCTGTTTACACTGTAGCTGTATGATCAATACTTCCTGTTTACACTGTTAGCTGTATGGTTAATACTTCCTGTTAACACTGTTAGCTGTATGGTCAATACTTCCTGTTAGTTAGTTGACCCTGTACTGGGAGCTATCACCTTTGAGCCTGTTATACCTGGTATCTCACCTTGACCCTGTACTGGGAGCTATCACCTTTGAGCCTGTTATACCTGGTATCTCACCTTGACCCCTTGCTGGGTGCTATCACCTTTGACCTGCGACCCCGCTATCTCACCTTGACCCCGTGCTGGGTGTACTTGCTGACGGACAGGAAGTCTGAGACGATGAAGGCCACCAGGTAGGTGCTCATCTTCACCGTGGTGTCAAACTGGTCCTCATACAGACCCCCTGGAAGCACCACCGTCTTCAGCTGTAGGAACACAAACACACACACACACACACACACACACACACACACACACACACACACACACGCAATAGAGGGAGGGTCAGGGGATGAGATAATAATGGAGCCAGTCAACAAGGCTGGACTGCAACAGAGGCATTTAAAGCAGTCTGTTGTTTTTATAACACAGCACTTCTCTAAAAAAGAACAGGATATCAGATGAAGGATTGAACAGGTTCTTTATCATAGAGGTATTAAGGCAAGAGTGAAAAGATGTGGTTAAAGGCGGGATTGAAAGATTGATCGTAACTTAGAAGTTCTGTTATATGTTTAGCGAGATGGGCTACCGTGGGTATGTTTTACATTAGATGATTGATTGATGATTGTGTGTGTGTGTGTGTGTGTGTGTGTGTGTGGTACCTTGGGCATGTTTGATAGGGCCATGTGCCGTCCTTCTCTGATGACCTGAATGGTGAAGTTGGCTTTGAAGGCTGGCTCGTCGAAACAGGGGAAACCTGCTCTGGCACTGGTGGCTTCAAACTGGGTGGACGCAACCATACTGCAGGGGAACAAAAATACTGATTAATACTACGAACACTGCTTCAATACTACACAATACTAGCATTGGAAAAACACTACTTTAATACTACGAACACTGCTTTAATACTACACAATACTAGCATTGGACAAACACTACTTTAATACTACACAATACTAGCATTGGAAAAACACTACTTTAATACTACGAACACTGCTTTAATACTACACAGTAGTAGCATTGGAAAAACACTACTTTAATACTACAAACACTGCTTTAATACTACACAGTAGTGGCATTGGAAAAATACTATTTATTACTACAAACACTACTTTAAAACTACTAGTTAGAAAAATGCTGTCTAAAATGTGTTTAATACTACACAATATAATGCAATACAATAATAGACATTCAGCCAACAGAAAGGTCTATTTCCACTGATGGCTTTCCTGTCCACGTTTCAAAGAATATTAAGGGTCTCGGAGAAGCTGTGGGAATGTCTCTCAAACAGTAATCGGAGAATCTGTGGGAATGTCTCTCAAACAGTAATTCAACCCAGGCCTGGCCAGCACTTCCAAGCTAACAGAAAGTGAAACATGTGTCTGCTGTGAGTGGAGCTGGTCTCACCGCACTTCCCCACTGCTGGTGCGGTAGCTGCTTTTGTAGAAGCCATGGAAGCTGTCGGAGAGGTTGGCAGCAAACTGCAGCTGGAGCTCGTAGCGCCTCCCAGTGGTCAGTGGTGTGTCTGACAGCAGGGCCAGCTGGTGATGGGCTGGGTACTCCAGCATCTGCAGAGGCCTGGCGCCTTGGGGAGAAAGACAACAGGTGTATGTACGTTAAATACCAACTCAGACCCAGAGACTCCTTAAAGATCCCTAAGTGTGCAATCATAAAGTAGGATTACATCTATATATATTATATATATATAAATGTATTTATGACATGACACTGGGTGTGCTAGTGAACAGCTACAGTATATCATTTATTAAAGATCCCTAAGTGTGGGTATGCTACAGTATATCATTTATTAAAGATCCCTAAGTGTGGGTATGCTATGAACAGTTAGAACAGGTCTGCTCCGGTAACGTTGTGCGTGTTTACCTTCAGGAGCCAGCAGCAAAGCTGAGGACACCTCCAGGTCCTTGCTGTGTAGGACGATGATGCTGGTGTCCTGATGGACCTCCAGCCGGATCCGCACGGTACCGCTGAAGTCCAGGCTGGTCAGGTTAGGGTGGAGGAAGAGGTCATAGTGTACCGGAGAGACTGTCTCCGGGAGCCTCATACGGTCCCAGGGAAACGGTTGGCCGTTGGTTGCCAGGGGGCGGGGCTTTCCGTCGTGACCAGGAAGCTGCGCCCCATGAGAGAGGTCAAAGGTGACCTGAACCAGGAACAGGAAGAGGGGGAGGATGGGTGTCATAGTGGCTCTCCTGCAGGGGAATCCTCAGCTGTCAGAGATGGGAGGAATTCAGACACACAAGACTGACATAATGTAACAGATAAATAAGATTGATACAATGTAAACAATCAATAAGATTGATACAATGTGAACAATCAATAAGATCGGTAAAACTGTAACTAATGTGATATCACATCACATCAAAGATTGCTGCTATCAAATGACATACTGTGTAATTAAGTAATGTTGTCTTTATAATGCTTACTCCACTTTTTCATGTAAGTGTCTGCAATCCGTGAACTCTTATATGACTTTAAGAAACAGCTTTCCCTGTGAGAATCCCCCCTTGCAAAAACGAACCACTTAGCCAATGCTAAACAAAATAGCAATAGGATGTGCTTCTATCAACGAAACGCTAAGTTTCTCAATGTATGCATTGCCAAGGAAAAAAACATTTGAAAACTATAGCGCTAAAGAGCGGCAGGGTGTAGACGGCTTCGTATCGTTTTTAAACAGGCTACACCATCAGTTCGTAAATGGCGAAATAAAGCAATCGAAAGTCACTCAATAAATTAGCTCGATTTGACAATGTATCCTAGCTAATAGTTGTAACTAGAACATTCAGAAACTTCCCCTCTCATATAGTTAGTTTACTAGCTTAACCAACTACGCTGAAAATCTTACTTAGCAACTTACTGTGCACCGTCGAAAACACCTTTATTTAGATGGCAGTTAGTTACCTGGAGGCAGAGAGCGAAAGTGAAAATAAATTCTGCAAAAATATGCATGCTGGGACTTATGACAAATCTACCGAGCCAGCCTCGTGCACACCCGATGAAACGTAAAACTGATATTACAGTGAGCAGTGAACAGATACATAGATATTAAAAAAGATAAATCAACTTCGCTAGCAAACATTTCCAAAAGTTAGCCCTCAAACCATACAGGAAGCAGTAGCATGTTGATGTGTCAGAACCGCAGTATCTAAGAATAGCCACTAGAGGGAGACATACAACCATGTTACCAATGTTCGTTTAAGAGCTTCCCTACTATATTGCCAGACCATTAACACGGTAATCTGTCTTAACAAAGACTCTGCCTTATAGGATTCTGTCTGCAGGATATATAACTTATGCGGACAGACGGATCAGTAGCTTTGACTATGACGGGGAAATTGGCAAACGATGGTGGAAATTAAATAAATGTTAGTTAGTTTCACACAAGCCAACTGAAAGTAGTTGACATTCTGCCCCAAAAGTTTTATTTCAGTATATATTTTTTTATATCAACAATTTAAACTGTTTCTTATACTTTGATTATCAAATTAAAAAGTGAGACTGTGTCAGCGCTCCTACAAAGACTAATAATTAAAACCCCTGAACATCAAAATACTTATTCTGAGAGATGACATTAGCATGAGAAAATTCACAGTCTTTTCATGAAAAACATTGTCAGTAAAAGTAACCAAGTTTGTAATTAAGGTTGTGTGTACATCTGCACGAATGTTTTCCTTTTAAAATAAATGACTAACTAGATTCATGTCCTTTTTTTAATTATCACACAGTATATCATACAGTATATTTAAAGTTTTAACAACAGAAACAATGTTGAAATGGGTTGGAAGTGAACGTTTTATTAGGTCAAAACTGACATGAGTTTGCAAAATGGAATCTAACGACAATACATTTATTGTGTGATATTCAACCAGTGACTGGGAATCCAGCCCAAGAAACTGAGTAGGTTGACATGTCAGGGAAGAGATAGTTTGTGAGTGCGCTATGTTTTCTTTAAGGTGTGGACTGCATCTTATACATGCACAGTACACTTAACACACTCACCAACGGGGTATAAAGTCCATTCCATCTGACAAAGATTAATCAGTAAACTTTATAGTGGGGGGGAAGGGGGGGGGGGGGGGGGGGGGGGGGGGGGGGGCTTTTAGGAGTCTGTCTGTGGAGCTCAGATGAATTCACACACATCAGAGGCTAAACTCTCTCCTTCACAGCATCTGCACACAACACAGGAAAGAACCCAGCAACGTTCGGGGGAGAGTCTTAATCCAAGCTAACTACGCAGGGAGGTACACTCATTTGACTCTTCACTTACTAGTTTACTTTGAGGCTTAAGAAATTGTTCCTTAAATTAAAGAAGTTTTCATTTTCTGCGTGTGTGTTTGTGTGTGTGTGTGTGTGGAATAAACTCAAAAGCGTTAGTATAGCTAGAAGTCAGTATCTAGCGCCTCTCTCATCAGAACTGGGTACAGGACGGTTTACCAAGGAGGAGCCTCAGGCAGGTTCTCCCAGAAAGTTCTCCTCGCAGGTTCTCCAGCCCGGTTCTCCGACTACGACGTTCTTCGGTGGCTCTCTCCAGAGTGGTTCTTTTCAGACCGGTTCGGCCAAGAAGCAGAAGTCCGGAATGCTGAAGCGGCTGTTGGTGGGGGGGATGTGTGGGGCGGTGGTTCTGACCGTGGGGATCCTGTTGGGTCACTACGGTATCCAGGGCGGAGGCTCGAGTCCGGACTGGCTGGAGGAGGTGGGGAAGGACGTGGAGGAGAAGATGGTGGAGAAGTTCCTCTCAGAAGTGGACAATGTGCAAATACAGGAGAACCTAAGGTAACACACACACACGCACACACACACACACACCCACACACTTACCCACACACTTACACACACACACACACACACACACACATGTGCGACACAGACTGTCCATATTTCAGATGTTGTTTACATAGTAAATAAATGTATCGATAATTGGTTGTCATCATCAATTCAAATTTTGGTTTTTGAATAAAAATGTATACTTCCGTTTATTGCAAAATTCCGATAAAATTTTTTTACTAAAACATATTTAGAAATAGTAAATGAAAAGTGTTTGATTGAGACCTCACTTTAATAATGAAGATTAACTGTAGTTACAGCAGTCAAAACAGAGGACATCAATGAAACATGACACAAACAGCAGCCATTTTAAAGTGTTAAATCTCCTCTCCCCATTGTAGAGAGATTACCCAAAACAGCAGCCATTTTAAAGTGTTAAATCTCCTCCTGCTCACGGCAGGGAGCTGACCAAAACAGCAGTCATTTTAAAGTGTTAAATCTCCTCCTGCTCATGGCAGGGAGCTGACCAAAACAGCAGCCATTTTAAAGTGTTAAATCTCCTCCTGCTCACGGCAGGGAGCTGACCAAAACAGCAGCCATTTTAAAGTGTTAAATCTCCTCCTGCTCATGGCAGGGAGCTGACCAAAACAGCAGCCATTTTAAAGTGTTAAATCTCCTCCTGCTCACGGCAGGGAGCTGACCAAAACAGCAGCCATTTTAAAGTGTTAAATCTCCTCCTGCTCATGGCAGGGAGCTGACCAAAACAGCAGCCATTTTAAAGTGTTAAATCTCCTCCTGCTCACGGCAGGGAGCTGACCAAAACAGCAGCCATTTTAAAGTGTTAAATCTCCTCCTGCTCATGGCAGGGAGCTGACCAAAACAGCAGCCATTTTAAAGTGTTAAATCTCCTCCTGCTCACGGCAGGGAGCTGACCAAAACAGCAGCCATTTTAAAGTGTTAAATCTCCTCCTGCTCATGGCAGGGAGCTGACCAAAACAGCAGCCATTTTAAAGTGTTAAATCTCCTCCTGCTCACGGCAGGGAGCTGACCAAAACAGCAGCCATTTTAAAGTGTTAAATCTCC
>CM030185.1:17673891-17703891 GCA_017639675.1 Aplochiton taeniatus | reverse complement strand
TGCTTAAATGGCTTTAATATATTTAAATATTATATAGATACTGTATATATCATATGTATATATATATAATACAATAATACATATACTTGAAAGTTAACCTGACTTCTCACCCTCTTTATATCTGTGGTGTATTACTAGGGGTGTAAGTTAACCTGACTCTCTCTCTCTCTCTCTCTCTCTCTCTCTCTCTCTCTCTCTCTCTCTCTCTCTCTCTCTCTCTCTCTCTCTCTCTCTCTCTCTGTCTGGTATGCGTGTTCTAGTGAAGTCAAGCTGGACGTCTACAACTATGAGGTAGTAAAGAACTCCTCTAACGTCATGGGGGTCATCAGAGGCAGTGTCGAGCCAGGTTAGTGTGTGTGTATGTGTGCACCCAGACAGGTAAGGGATCTATAGTATGTGTGTGTGTGTGTGTGTGTGTGTGTGTGTGTGTGTGTGTACCCAGACAGGTACGTGATCTATGTGTGTGCACCCAGACAGCTATGTGATCTATAGTGTGTGTGTGTGTGTGTGTGTGTGTGTGTGTGTTTGTGTACCAAGACAGGTACGTGATCTATGGTAACCATAGAGACAGCTGGGTACATGGAGCCATAGACCCCAGCAGTGGAACCTCTGTCATGCTGGAGGTCAGCAGAGTACTGGGTAGGATGGTCAAACAGGGTGAGTACTGTCTGTCTGTCTGTCTGTCTGTCTGTCTGTCTGTCTGTCTGTCTGTCTGCATCTGATCTGACTGTTCTTTCTATTCTCTCATCTGATCTGACTGTTCTTTCTATTCTCTCATCTGATCTGACTGTTCTTTCTATTCTCTCCTCTGATCTGACTGTTCTTTCTATTCTCTCCTCTGATCTGACTGTTCTTTCTATTCTCTCCTCTGATCTGACTGTTCTTTCTATTCTCTCCTCTGATCTGACTGTTCTTTCTATTCTGTCATCTGATCTGACCGTTCTTTCTATTCTCTCCTCTGATCTGACCGTTCTTTCTATTCTCTCCTCTGATCTGACTGTTCTTTCTATTCTCTCCTCTGATCTGACTGTTCTTTCTATTCTCTCCTCTGATCTGACTGTTCTTTCTATTCTCTCCTCTGATCTGACTGTTCTTTCTATTCTCTCCTCTGATCTGACTGTTCTTTCTATTCTCTCTTCTGATCTGACTGTTCTTTCTATTCTCTCCTCTGATCTGACTGTTCTTTCTATTCTCTCCTCTGATCTGACTGTTCTTTCTATTCTCTCCTCTGATCTGACTGTTCTTTCTATTCTCTCCTCTGATCTGACTGTTCTTTCTATTCTCTCCTCTGATCTGACTGTTCTTTCTATTCTCTCCTCTGATCTGACCGTTCTTTCTATT
Organism: Aplochiton taeniatus; assembly: GCA_017639675.1. Taxonomy (NCBI): domain Eukaryota; kingdom Metazoa; phylum Chordata; class Actinopteri; order Galaxiiformes; family Galaxiidae; genus Aplochiton; species Aplochiton taeniatus. The sequence goes on along the minus strand of CM030185.1, from coordinate 17,702,550 downwards.
CTCTCCTCTGATCTGACTGTTCTTTCTATTCTCTCCTCTGATCTGACTGTTCTTTCTATTCTCTCTTAGGTACGTGGCGGCCTCGTCGATCCATCATCTTTGGCAGCTGGGGAGCCGAGGAGTTTGGTTTGATTGGCTCGTCCGAATATGCAGAGGTCATTAATTAATTAAGCCCTTTTAACCCTAACCCTAACCTATATATTAAATGTTAAAATTATAATTAATCGTTTTTCTGTTGTCGTAGGAATACATCACCAAGCTAAGTGAACGCACAGTTGCGTATATAAACGTGGACATTTCAGTTTTTGGTAAGTTATAGGACGTAGGAGAGAACCTGACCTTTTACCCCTTTCAACCCCTGGGTGAGACTCTGTGACCTGTGACCTCTTAACTGTGTGTTCCTGGTCTGTGACAGCCAACGCCACGCTCAGAGCCTCGGGGATGCCGTCCGTCCAGAACGTGATCTTCACCGCCTCTAAACAGGTGGGAGAATGTTCAGTGTGACGAGAGGGACACTAAGCCTGATGGACAGAATACTGAAGAAAACGAGTAAAGTTGGAGAAGAAAAGAAAAGAAAGAAAGATGGAGACAGACAGCGAGAGAAAGAGAGAGAAAGAGAGAAAGACGAACAGAAAAAGGGAAAATCTTTGGGTGAAATAGAGAGAAAACAAGAGAGTCTATCTGTCACAAGCGATTATGCTAGGAGCAATTTCCCCCCCTCTGCCCTATAGAGAGGGTGGTGTTTGTTTCAATAGGCAGACAGTACTGAGAGGGTGGTGTTTGTTTCAATAGGCAGACAGTACTGAGAGGGTGGTGTTTGTTTTGATAGGCAGACAGTACTGAGAGGGTGGTGTTTGTTTCAATAGGCAGACAGTACTGAGAGGGTGGTGTTTGTTTCAATAGGCAGACAGTACTGAGAGGATGGTGTTTGTTTCAATAGGCAGACAGTACTGAGAGGGTGGTGTTTGTTTTGATAGGCAGACAGTACTGAGAGGGTGGTGTTTGTTTTGATAGGCAGATAGTACTGAGAGGGTGGTGTTTGTTTTGATAGGCAGACAGTACTGAGAGGGTGGTGTTTGTTTTGATAGGCAGACAGTACTGAGAGGGTGGTGTTTGTTTTGATAGGCAGACAGTACTGAGAGGATGGTGTTTGTTTTGATAGGCAGACAGTACTGAGAGGGTGGTGTTTGTTTTGATAGGCAGACAGTACTGAGAGGGTGGTGTTTGTTTTGATAGGCAGACAGTACTGAGAGGGTGGTGTTTGTTTTGATAGGCAGACAGTACTGAGAGGGTGGTGTTTGTTTTGATAGGCAGACAGTACTGAGAGGGTGGTGTTTGTTTTGATAGGCAGACAGTACTGAGATGTGTTTGTTTTGAAAGGTCACAGCCCCCGGCTCAGCCAGTACGTCAGTCTACGACAACTGGATCCGTTTTTCCAACAGAACCAGCCCTACCTACGGAACCATCCCAAGGTCTGTACCTCTGGACCTTTGCCCACACACTTCAGACATAAATCTAATCCATGCTGTTAGCACTGCCAGTATCTATGAAAGGGTGGCTGGGTGTGAGACAGCTAGCTAACTAAACGGACTATATTAGCCTGTGTATAGTGTTAGCTTCGAGACAGCTAGCTAACTGTACTGACTTTGTGGGCCATTGAATAGTGTTGGATACCTGACGGGAGCAGGAAGTGACTATGCTGCCTTCGTTCACATGCTGGGAATTGCCTCCATGGATATCTCCTACACTTATGACAGGGTGACACACACACACACACACACACACACACACACACACACACACACACACACACACACAAACACACACATACACACTACACACTACATACTACATACAGCACATCTACACTTATGACAGGGTGACACACACACACACACACACACACACACACACTACACACTACATACTACATACAGCACATCTACACTTATGACAGGGTGACACACACACACACATACACACTACACACTACATACTACATACAGCACATCTACACTTATGACAGGTTGAGACACACACACACACACACACACACACACACACACACACACACACACACACACACACACTACACACTACACACTACATACTACATACAGCACATCTACACTTATGACAGGGTGACACACACACACACACACACACACACACACACACATACACACTACACACTACATACTACATACAGAACATCTACACTTATGACAGGTTGAGACACACACACACACACACACATACACACACACACACACACACACATACACACACACACACACTATACACTACATACATCACATCTCCCTTGGGTATATATAACACTTGCGCGCTTACAACACACTATCTTAATAAAATAGCATATCTCACTATACTATATCACCATCCTCTGGGTTCAGCATCTGTATTAATGATTGATAGATATGGTTATGTTTCTATATCCAGTCAAAGACCAACGCACGTATCTACCCTGCTTACCACACAGCCTACGACACCTTTGAGTACGCCTCCAAGTACATCGACCCAGGTAATATACAGTATCAACCATCTTAACTACCAGGTAATATACAGTACCAACCATCATAACTACCAGGTAATATACAGTACCAACCATCATAACTAACAGGCAATATACAGTACCAACAATCAGAAACCACAGGTAATATACAGTACCAACCATCTTAACTACCAGGTAATATACAGTCCCAACCATCTTAACTACCAGGTAATATACAGTACCAACCATCAGAAACAACAGGTCAGACCAATAACATGTTGTACATTCATAAAGGAAGGGGAATAAGTTCTTTTTTTTCTGATTTTATTTTTGGGCAGATGAAGGGAGGGAGAAGGGATAGAATCAGGGACCAGAGGCCAAAACACAAACAACAGGACAATGTATTAAGAGTTCCAGGATCATTAATGTAATCTTGAAATAAAATAATAAACTATAAAGTACAGTTCAACTATTTTTTAGTCTAACACTTATTGTCTTCGACCCCTAAACCCCGCCCTCTCCTGAAGGATTCACCAGTCACCAGACGGTTGCCAGGACAGCGGGAAATGTCCTCATACGATTGGCTGACAGCCTCCTGCTGCCGCTGAACTGCAGTGACTATGCAGAGAGTCTGGAGAGCTACCTGAACAAAGCCCTGGATCTCTACCAGACTACACTGGCTGACAGGAACATAACCATGGGTAGGAACGTAGAGATAGAATAGAATAGATCAGGACCACTCCTCTCCGTCAACGTAAAGTAAGAATAAAATAGATGAGCACCATTCCTCTCTGTGAACGTAGAGTTAGGATAGGATAGATCAGGACCAATTCGACCGATCAAGGTAGAATTAGAATAGAATAGAGCACGACCATTCATTTTCATGAATGTAGAATTATAACAGAATTGATAAGGACCATTTAGTACCGTGAAGTAGAGTTATAATAGAATAGATCAGGACCAATTATATCCGTCAACGTAGAGTTAGAATAGAATAGATCAGGCCCATTCAGCACCGTCAACGTAGAGTTAAAATAGAATAGATCAGAACCATTCAGCACCGTCAACGTAGAGTTAAAATAGAATAGATCAGGCCCATTCATCTCCATCCAGGTCCCCATATACCCAATGTCACTAGCTATGGGTTCCACCTATAGACTTAGGCAAGCCAAAGCAAGGCAAATGTAGTTGTATAGCACATTTGATTTGAAGTGCTTAACATAAGGCAAGCATATATGAAACAATTATAATACAATAAAATATATTAAATTAGAAGGAAAACATAAATGTATAACTGTTCAGCATAGAACGTTGAAACTAGATCCGTCTCCCCGTTTGCAGATCCTCTGAAGTCCGCTGTGGTTCTGTTCCGCTCTGCAGCGTCCCAGCTGGACCGGCTAATACGAGACTCGGACCTGGCAAAAGAGACGTAAGGAATGGTTTAAATAGACCTGGTTATAGAGACGTAAGGAATGGTTTAAATAGACCTGGTTACAGAGACATAAGGAATGGTTTAAATAGACCTGGTTACAGAGACATAAGGAATGGTTTAAATAGACCTGGTTACAGAGACGTAAGGAATGGTTTAAATAGACCTGGTTACAGAGACATAAGGAATGGTTTAAATAGACCTGGTTATAGAGACATAAGGAATGGTTTAAATAGACCTGGTTATAGAGACATAAGGAATGGTTTAAATAGACCTGGTTACAGAGACATAAGGAATGGTTTAAATAGACCTGGTAACAGAGACATAAGGAATGGTTTAAATAGACCTGGTTACAGACACGTAAGGAATGGTTTAAATAGACCTGGTTATAGAGACGTAAGGAATGGTTTAAATAGACCTGGTTACAGAGACGTAAGGAATGGTTTAAATAGACCTGGTTACAGAGACGTAAGGAATGGTTTAAATAGACCTGGTTACAGAGACATAAGGAATGGTTTAAATAGACCTGGTTACAGAGACATAAGGAATGGTTTAAATAGACCTGGTTACAGAGACATAAGGAATGGTTTAAATAGACCTGGTTACAGAGACGTAAGGAATGGTTTAAATAGACCTGGTTACAGAGACATAAGGAATGGTTTAAATAGACCTGGTTATAGAGACATAAGGAATGGTTTAAATAGACCTGGTTATAGAGACATAAGGAATGGTTTAAATAGACCTGGTTACAGAGACATAAGGAATGGTTTAAATAGACCTGGTAACAGAGACATAAGGAATGGTTTAAATAGACCTGGTTACAGACACGTAAGGAATGGTTTAAATAGACCTGGTTACAGAGACGTAAGGAATGGTTTAAATAGACCTGGTTACAGAGACATAAGGAATGGTTTAAATAGACCTGGTTACAGAGACGTAGGGAATGGTTTAAATAGACCTGGTTATAGAGACGTAAGGAATGGTTTAAATAGACCTGTTTACAGAGACATAAGGAATGGTTTAAATAGACCTGGTTATAGAGACATAAGGAATGGTTTAAATAGACCTGGTTACAGAGACGTAAGGAATGGTTTAAATAGACCTGGTTATAGAGACATAAGGAACGGTTAAAGTAGACCTGGTTACAGAGACATAAGGAATGGTTTAAATAGACCTGGTTAGAGAGACGTAAGGAATGGTTTAAGTAGACCTGGTTACAGAGACGTAAGGAATGGTTTAAATAGACCTGGTTACAGAGACGTAAGGAATGGTTTAAATAGACCTGGTTACAGAGACATAAGGAATGGTTTAAATAGACCTGGTTATAGAGACATAAGGAATGGTTTAAATAGACCTGGTTACAGAGACGTAAGGAATGGTTTAAGTAGACCTGGTTACAGAGACGTAAGGAATGGTTTAAATAGACCTGGTTATAGAGACATAAGGAATGGTTTAAGTAGACCTGGTTATAGAGACATAAGGAATGGTTTAAATAGACCTGGTTACAGAGACGTAAGGAATGGTTTAAATAGACCTGGTTACAGAGACGTAAGGAATGGTTTAAATAGACCTGGTTACAGAGACGTAAGGAATGGTTTAAATAGACCTGGTTACAGAAACGTAAGGAATGGTTTAAATAGACCTGGCTACAGAGACATAAGGAATGGTTTAAATAGACCTGGTTACAGAGACATAAGGAATGGTTTAAATAGACCTGGTTACAGAAACGTAAGGAATTGTTTAAATAGACCTGGTTACAGAGACGTAAGGAATGGTTTAAATAGACCTGTTTACAGAGACGTAAGGAATGGTTAAAGTAGACCTGGTTACAGAGACGTAAGGAATGGTTTAAATAGACCTGGTTACAGAGACGTAAGGAATGGTTTAAATAGACCTGGTTACAGAAACGTAAGGAATGGTTTAAATAGACCTGGCTACAGAGACATAAGGAATGGTTTAAATAGACCTGGTTACAGAGACGTAAGGAATGGTTTAAATAGACCTGGTTACAGAAACGTAAGGAATGGTTTAAATAGACCTGGCTACAGAGACATAAGGAATGGTTTAAATAGACCTGGTTACAGAGACATAAGGAATGGTTTAAATAGACCTGGTTACAGAAACGTAAGGAATGGTTTAAATAGACCTGGTTACAGAGACGTAAGGAATGGTTTAAATAGACCTGTTTACAGAGACGTAAGGAATGGTTAAAGTAGACCTGGTTACAGAGACGTAAGGAATGGTTTAAATAGACCTGGTTACAGAGACGTAAGGAATGGTTTAAATAGACCTGGTTACAGAAACGTAAGGAATGGTTTAAATAGACCTGGTTACAGAGACGTAAGGAATGGTTTAAATAGACCTGTTTACAGAGACGTAAGGAATGGTTAAAGTAGACCTGGTTACAGAGACATAAGGAATGGTTTAAATAGACCTGGTTACAGAGACGTAAGGAATGGTTTAAATAGACCTGGTTACAGAGACATAAGGAATGGTTTAAATAGACCTGGTTATAGAGACATAAGGAATGGTTTAAATAGACCTGGTTACAGAGACGTAAGGAATGGTTTAAATAGACCTGGTTACAGAGACATAAGGAATGGTTTAAATAGACCTGGTTATAGAGACATAAGGAATGGTTTAAATAGACCTGGTTACAGAGACGTAAGGAATGGTTTAAGTAGACCTGGTTACAGAGACGTAAGGAATGGTTTAAATAGACCTGGTTATAGAGACATAAGGAATGGTTTAAGTAGACCTGGTTATAGAGACATAAGGAATGGTTTAAATAGACCTGGTTACAGAGACATAAGGAATGGTTTAAATAGACCTGGTTACAGAGACGTAAGGAATGGTTTAAATAGACCTGGTTACAGAGACGTAAGGAATGGTTTAAATAGACCTGGTTACAGAGACATAAGGAATGGTTTAAATAGAACTGGTTACAGAGACATAAGGAATGGTTTAAATAGATTTTTTTGTAAACTAATCCTTGTGGATTAAACAGGATATTAATATAAAAATGTAATCCTGTGGAAGGCCGTTGATGCAGTATATTTATATATATCTATCTATATATATTATATATGATATGTTTGATTGTAAACAGTGTCAATCTAATAATCTCATCCCATTCACAAGGCCATTGAAGGGTCGTCGTATCAACGACCAGCTGATGCTGATGGAGAGAGCCTTCCTCCACCCTCTGGCCTTCCCACACAAGTTTGGCTACCGGTACAAACAACACGTTTGTTTTCATTTGTCCACCAGAATTATCCATATTTTATTATTTGGTCGTTATAAACGTGGAACACAATACATATGTACATTTTACAATGACATTACGGGACCTGATATGATCATGTTTAAACCATTCTCAAAATGTGAATTATCTCCCATTTTCTCTTCAAATAGCCGAATCTTTTTGTCCATTCTGTTCCTACCTGTCACCTCCCACTCCCTTCGCCCTCCCCCTTTCCTCACATTAAGTCATGTGATCTGGGCATCCAGTGGTGCTGGACGTTCCACCTTCCCTGGATTAGCCGATGCGTTCGTCAGGGCGGAGTCCTCAGGACTGGAAGGGGATTGGGAGGAGGTCCATCGCCACCTGTCAATCATCAGCCAAGCTATCCAGGGCGCCGCCCACATACTGGAGGATGTCATATAGACACACACAGTTACGCACGGCCTACACACACACACACACACACACACACACACACACACACACACACACACACACACACACACACACACACACAGTTACGCACAGCCTACACGCCTACACACACACACACACACACACACACACACACACACACACACACACACACACACACACAGTTACGCACGGCCTACACAGTCTCTCACACACACACACAGTCACGCACGCCTACATATATACACACACACACACACACACACACAGTCACGCACGGCCTACTCACACAAACACAATCACGCACGGCCTACACACACACAAACACAGTCACGCACGGCCTACACACACACACACACACACAGTCACGCACGGCCTACACACACACAAACACAGTCACACGCCTACATATACACACACACAAACACAGTCACGCACGGCCTACACACTCACACAGTCACGCACGCCTACACACACACACACACACACACACACAAACACAGTCACGCACGGCCTACACACACAAACACACAAACACTCCACACTGCCAGACGTAGTCTACTCAGGGATTACCTCAAATTTTGAGCTTGCTCACAAACACACACACACACACACATACACACAAACACACGGTCACACACAGTCACACACACGTTTTGAACAATGTGTGCTACTTGCTTTTGATATTATTGCTAAGCTGTATGAATACACACAAAGGTTATTGATTGTAGCTCAAGAAAATTAAACACCAGCTGTATTACAACGTTTACAATCTTGGGAGGACGAAGGATTTTACATGACATGGCTTTTTAAAACAAGCAGGGCCACGCTAGGAGTGTAGTTTAATAAAAACACTTGAAAAGTGTGGTGACACAAACTACACTTATCAAGAATAGTGTTTATGGTGAACAGGGATTTATTTGGACCTCTGTAAAATGCATTTAGTACGGTCGGTTTTCGTGCCTTGATAACGTGCCGTTACATTTTCCTGAGCTGGGTTTTTATCGTCTCAAACCTCATTTAGGTACCTTTCCGCCCTCTACTGAGGTAAATTGACAGTCGCGCCATCGAGTCAAGTTGAGTCTTTTGAAGGAATTCCCGAGTCGAGTGGAGTCGAGTCAGTACCACTGCTGAGTCGAGTGGAGTCGAGTCAGTACCACTGCTAAGTCGAGTGGAGTCGAGTCAGTTGACTCGAGTCATTACACCTCTGCCATAGAGTCTCAGTTACTTGAATACTGAACCATCACTGACCTCCGTTTGGACCAAATAAAAACACACCCGACCACATTAAACTGTGAGTCTGCTCACTGTGGACTACGAGTTGGAAAATTCCATAAACCAACTCTCTGATGTTGGGATGTTGTTGTGGCTTGATTAGGGAAGTGTGTGAGGAGGTTGACACTTTCACCATTCATGTACTGCAGTTACAATCTGACGTCAACTGGGATATTCTACAACTCTGACATCCTCTTGTAAGTGGAACCTGAAATCAGAGGTTTCCTTAGAACAGAAAATTATCAATGTGAAATGACACACACATTTTGTGTGTTATCAAAACCTTTATGTAACCAGGAAAATTCATACTTAGATTAAAAACTACTTTTTCAAGCAAGACTTTGTGTGGTTTAGCACAAATGCAATTTTTATTCCTATACAGAATTGTATAAGAAGAGTAGACGGTTAAATAACAGTAAAATGCTGACAGCAGGGTTGTTACAGTGTCATGGAGTATTCTCCATCTCATTTCCTTACTGTATGAATATAATACACTAAAGCACTGTACAATCCAATAAATAAGACCTCACTGTAATAACTTATATGGCAATCAATGACCAGTAATTATGCAAATCATAATATGGAAATATATTATTACTTCAACAGAGACACAATGGTACTAGGCTGTAATCTCTTTGACATAAAAAAGAATACAATCTGTTGATGTGTGGCTAGCACCCTTAGGCCACAGTTATAAATATATATATTTTTAACTTTTCCCTTTTCTTCTTAGTACATAGAGAAGTTTCCGAAATGCTGTAACCTCAAACAGGGAAGTGGGGTAAGGTTGCAGTTCAGTTTCCTGAATTAGTTAATCGAGTCCAAAGCATCATAGAGGAAAAACAACTGAGCAATGCTTGTCTCAGCTAAACACACACACACACACACACACACACAGGTTTATCTGACTCTGCTTTAGTGGCAGTGGAAAAATAGATGTTTTTGAGATTTTGATTGGCGGGAGGAGCCCACCAATGATCAGAGGGACTGTGACCTGACACCTGAGTGAGGGGCGGGATCTGAGGGGCGGGATCTGATCGACTGAATACATAAATGTATGAATGAGCTTGCCACAGGTTCTAGGCTCAAATATACCACCAGGCACCCCTCCTAAGGCTATTACCACTGTCTCCGCTGGTGAGTATGAGGCTCCGGCTCAGCTTTTAAAGAAGTTTCCACTACCTTTTTTATGGTGGGATCTTAATACTGACTATCTGTAAACACATTTTTACTATAATATAATAAATAGTAATAGTATCTAATAGTATAGTAATAAATATAATAAAAAAATTGCGTCGCTTAACAAACTGAACAATATTGGGATATTGTTTGAGTTTCCTTTCACTGTTATATTGACGTCCAATTCAATTAGGCATTTGAAACATAGGCTTCACTAGCCTATCGGTCAGGGTTAAGTTATTCAAGAATTTCAGGGCGTATTGCAACTACTGTATCTTTAATAGCTCTTTAATAGAGGAAACTATATTACTTCATATGGATAAAAGATACACATTCCTGCAGGTAAGCAAAATGAATATACATAGGCAAACTTTATGAATCCCTTTGGGTTTAAGTATAATAATAAAGTTGTACATTATTTTAAAACATAAAGGTTCTACTCAGTTAATCCCTAAGGAATATCATAATATTAGAATTAGCTTACAAACATAGCCATGCATATCAGCAAAAAGGAATGCAAAAAAAGGGTTTCTAAAAGTGGATACCAACAGATTTCTGGCTGTGCATAAACAATTTAGCTCAGCTCAATAAACAAGTGCATTGACCCTGATCAGGAAATAGCTATCTGCTGAGTCCTAACAAATATTGTGAAATCTGTGTGTAGGTCTCCCCTCCCCACTTCTCCTCACTGTTACCGTGGTGACAACAACAGGAAGAGGTTTGCCACATCAGAACACCCAGCCACGTTCTTTCCACCAGCGACCGCACGTTTAATACCCTCCGCCATGACAACAGAAGCCACCAATCAGACGGGGGGGATGAACCGGACCGCTGGCTGTGTGCCGGGCCTGGGCCTGGAGGCCTGGATCCTGCCCCCCATCCTCACCATAGACGTGGTCCTGGGGTTGCTGGGCAACGCCGTGGCGATGTGGATCTTCTGTTGCCGCGTGAAGGGTTGGAACCCCAACATCCTCTTCCTCTTCAACCTGGTCGTGGCCGACTTCATGGTGTTGGTCAGCTTGCCTCTGCGCATTCACGCCCTGCTGGAAGGCTATTGGCTGTTCGGAGACGCCATGTGTCGCATCAACCTCTTCTTGATGTTCTCCAACCGCTCAGCCTCCATCGCCTTCATGACCATCGTGGCTGTGGACCGCTACTTCAAAGTGGTCCACCCTCATCACCGTGTCAACAGGATGACCATGGCTCAGGCCGGCTATGTGGCTCTGCTAGCCTGGCTGCTGGTGATGGCGCCACGCTTTCCTCTGCTTCTCTTCGACCACCTGAAGCAGGTTCACTCCTCCACACAGTGTTTCTTCTTCAGCTCCTCGTACAAAGAGACCTCCCTGGCCATCCTCCGCCTGGTGGCCATGCACAGGATCCTCTACGTGCTGGAGTTCCTCGTCCCCTTGGCGATGCTGATCTTCTGCTCGGCTCGGATCTCCTCCATCCTGCGTCAGAGGAACATGGACAAGTCGAAGAACGTGCGGAGGGCCATGCGGACGCTAGGCGTCATCATCGGAGTGTTCATCGTGTGTTTCCTGCCAGGGACCCTCACCACCATCGGCCTCTGGGTGGTGGGACGCTTCCGACCGTGGGACTGTCCCTCGTTCATCACGCTGATCCAGCTCACCATCGTCTCTTTCGGCTTCAACTTTCTAAACAGCGCCTTGGATCCCATCATCTACTGTTTCTCCAGCACCAGGTTCCGTGGCGCTCTGAAGAGCGTGTTCTGCCGCGCTGGTCGTTGCGGCGTGGAGCCCGCTAGCGGAGAGGAAGTGGAGATGGAGCTGAGCCCTGATGGCAGCAGCAGCAAGTGATGATGGCCGAAACACCAGAGCAACAAGGGATGATGGCTGAAACACCAGAGCAACAAGGGATGATGGCTGAAACACCAGAGCAACAAGGGATGATGGGCTGAAACACCAGAGCAACAAGGGATGATGGGCTGAAACACCAGAGCAACAAGGGATGATGGCTGAAACACCAGAGCAATGGCGTGTGAAAACGTTTCCAATGATGGGAAATTATATGGGCCCTTATGTTACATTATTTGTATAACAACGTAAAACAGATAAATCCAGCAATGTAAGAACTAATTTTTCATACAATTATATATTATTGTTTATATTATATTATATTATATTATAGTATGTTAGAGGCAGAGCATAATGTTTTTTTCAAATTGTTCGAATTACTGTTGATCTTGATGATTTGCTTTTATTGAGTTCATTTTCATTACTGTGTAGTTCATTCATTTACCTTTTAAGTGGTGACCAGCCATCAACACGGGCCAGATGCACGCAAAGCACATCGCTACCTTCTTATTTTATTCACTGTGTAATAATCTGTAATCTTTTTAGACAAATGCTTTTAATATGATCAAGTTTATTTGTTTGTATGAGTCCTGAGTCCCAATTAAAGCATTGTATCCTACATTATTTAGAAAGTAGGAATCTTAAGGATCACTATCCTCATTGTGAGCAGGCAGGACCTCCGAATCCACCGAACAAAAAGAAATTAATAATAGTAATAATAATAATAATAATAATAAAAGTGTTACCCCTATCACCCTAACCCTAACCCCTATAACCCTTACCCTAACCCCTATCACCCTAACCCCTATAACCCTAACCCTAACCCATATCACCCTAACCCTAACCCCTATCACCCTAACCCCTATCACCCTAACCCTAACCCCTATAATCCTAACAGCGTATATCGTCCTTTCCTCCTCAGTGTATGGGTGCCAACCAGACAAAACTGCCGCCATGTGTTTTGGTCATCTCTCACACACACACACACACACACACACACACACACAGTCAGTCCGAGCGGAAACCTTTGACACAATATGCGCCCCAGAGAAAGTGTCGTCACTTACACTGACGTAAAACAGCTGTGTAGGTTGTTTCCCCCTGAGTGGGAAGTGTTGAAATACAGGCATGATGGTAACCAGAACACGCACACACACACAGTACATAGTAGAGACTTAACACACACACACACACACACACACACAGTAAAGACTTATCACACACACGCACACACACACACACACACACACACATCAAACACACACAGTACATAGTAGACTTAACACACACACACACACACACAGAGTACATAGTAAAGACTTAACACACACACATATACACACACACACACATTACACAGTAAAGACTTATCACACACACGCACACATCAAACACACACAGTACATAGTAGACTTAACACACACACACACACAAACATCACACACAACACATAGTAAACTTATCACACACACACACACACACACACACACAAGCACGCGGTGAGGACACAGTAAAGATATAGTAACACCATTTATACTCGCCAGTCGCAGAGTTTATTGTCTTTTTTCAAATATACATAGACTTTGTTTTCATATTAAATAGCCCCCAACCCCACCCCGTAACCCCCCCCCACACACACACACACACACACACAATCCAACCCTTCGGTTCTCCCTCCCTCCTCCCCTCCTCCCTCTCTCCTCTTTTCCTTGACTCTCCTCCCTACATCCTCTCCTCTCCTCTTTCTACGACACAAGAAGAACACATCCATCTGGAGGAAAAAAAAACACTACTTGGTGCAGCGTATTGCTTTTTTTTTTTTTTTTTTTTTTTAAGACATTTGCGAAACATTTATTAAAATACTACAGTTGTTAATTTTTTCTGCCCCCCGCCCCCCGGTGGCCGGCTGTTTTGAACAGAATCAAATCTAAAGCACAGTGTCCTTCAGTCTGGCTACAGAAAGTAAAAAGTAACTCCCCTCCCACCATTTAGAACTTGGTACATTCCGAGGCCCATGGGTCCTTCACAGTGGTCTGTACCATGATGATTGAGGTGATGGGGGAGGTGGGGATTCCTCGATTATCAGTAAACTGTTTTACAGTACGTCCTGAGTTTTGGCCAATCAGATAGGGCGCTGCAAGGTGTATGACCAATCAACAGAATGGATCTTCGGATGTCAGTCTAGGTCCTCTCCTTTTGAAGGGCGCGTCTCCTCTGCTGCTTAGAGATTCATAAAGTCCTCCAACACAGTCCCCACGGTTCCCGGCTTGCTATTGGACAACAGGACGTGGAAGCAGGCGCCTGATTGGTCCAGACTGGAGGACATAGTGACAGTAAGGGCACCAGAGGAAAACAGGCGGTCTAGTCACAAGGCATGCTGGGTAACATGGAGCTCTGGGCCGCCATGGGGCCTCACTGTGCACATGTTCATCAGAGTCTGTGTGTGTGTGTGTGTGTGTGTGTGTGTGTGTCTGTCTATGTGTCTGTGTGTGTATATGTCTGTGTGTATATGTTTGTGTCTCTGTCCGTCCGTCCGTCCGTCCGTCCGTCCGTCCGTCCGTCCGTCCGTCTCTTTGCGTGCGTGTGCGTGTGTGTGTGTGTGTATCTGTTTGTGTATCAATATTTGTGCATTTCTTTTCTGCATGTGTGTGAGTCCAAAGTGTTTTGTTTTATTCTTTGCAGTTTCTTGGCCCTAGGTCCAGCAGTCTGTCTGCCCCCCTCTCTCTTTGGAAAAGCAGGGGGGGGCGGATGCGTTGGTGCCTGCCTCAGAGGCTTAGACACGGGGGGAGTATTTGGGATTTCTTGGCACCTCGGTAAAAGACTTGAGCTCGTAGGGAATCCCGTTGTCCACTTCGATGGACTTGCGGGAGAATAGCAGCCGGATATCGTTGTGCAAGTAGATCTTCCCCGATTTAGAACTGTGGAATCTAGCAGAACCAAAACAACAATTCAATATCTTAGCATGATGTGGCCATCTAAAACACAACCAGTACATCATTCAAACAGGTTCACATCCTCACTGGCCGACAGAGCAGCATAGACCTGGTTGGAACTGGGATTGATTGATTCCCAGTATTATTCCTATAGAATGGTGTAAGGATTTCCTAATATCAAGGACTGTGAGATATGCTACTTCTATATTTAAACAAATAAAACAATAGTACATGATTTTTGACATGTATTGCATTAAGGAATCTAAAATTGTTATCAAACTTAAGATATGTTGAAACAATTCTTTAGTCCACTCTGGACACACACCTGAGGTGGATCAGGTAACAGAGGATCTTCTTCCTGTCTGTAGCCACGCCCCCAGGAGGCCCCTCCCCCTGTGACTCTAGCCCCTCCTCCACAGGAACCAGGAAGATGCGGTGTCTAAGGAAGGTCATGTGATTGACAGGCATGTCCCCAAAGCTGTAGGTGACCAGGAACATCTTCACCACAGTCTTGTTGGGGTTGAATAAGGTCTGTGGATAACACAGTTGTTCCTTAAGATTCCTCAAGCACATGTTTTACTTCATATTTCCATTTTTTTTTTAAATCATATTAAAGGAGGTTTCAATTATATAACAAATGATGGAGTAAGAAAATTATAATAATGGTAAAATATAGACCTATATGCCTTTTTGCTTGTGACCTACTGAAGAGTCTAGCCAAGAAGAGAGAGAGGGTGTGAGGGTTCGAAAGAGAGCTAGAAGCATAGAGGCCCTGGATAGGCTCCAGCATGTTCTAAATTCAGCTGCAGGTATAGACTCTCACTAAACCCAGGGAACATAACCCTCCCCACTCTGCTGCAGGGCTCCAGACTCTCACTAAACCCAGGGAACATAACCCTCCCCACTCTGCTGCAGGGCTCCAGACTCTCACTAAACCCAGGGAACATAACCCTCCCCACTTTGCTGCAGGGCTCCAGACTCTCACTAAACCCAGGGAACATAACCCTCCCCACCTCCTCCTACCCTCTGCTCCTCTGACGCTGGTCTCCTCACCACACGCCAAACCAGACTCTGCTCCTCTGACGCTGGTTTCCGTCCCCACCCTCAAAACCAGACTCAGCTCCACGTGGGAGAGAGCGTTGAGAGACAGAGAGAAAGGTGGGAGAGAGCGTTGAGTTCTGCTGCCCCGATTCTCTGGAATTCCCTCCCTCCTGTGATTCGGAACTGACCCAATTAACATTTTTAAATCCCTGTCTCAATACCCTTGTTTTCCCTTAGCTTAGCCCTAGTTATTCTCTTTGACTATTTATTTATATCTTTTTTATGTTCCCTGTCTCAGTACCCTTGTGTCTGTCCTATGTTTATTGCATATGTACTATTTTATATGTGTATTCTTTGCCATGTACGGTAACCTTGGGTGTCTTGAAAGACACCTATAAATTAAATGTATTAGTATTATTATTAGAAGAGGACTGGTAGAAAGAGAAAGAAACACAGAGAGAAAGGTGAGAGAGGAGGAGGAAGGAGGAGAGAGGCAGAGAGAAAGGTGAGAGAGAAGAGGAGAGAGGCAGAGAGAAAGGTGGAAGGAGGAAGGAGGAGAGAGAAAGGTGGAAGGAGGAGAGAGACAGAGAGAAAGGTGGAAGGAGGAGAGAGGCAGAGAGAAAGGTGGAAGGAGGAGAGAGACAGAGAGAAAGGTGGAAGGAGGAGAGAGGCAGAGAGAAAGGTGGAAGGAGGAGAGAGGCAGAGAGAAAGGTGGAAGGAGGAGGAGAGGCAGAGAGAAAGGTGGAAGGAGGAGGAGAGGCAGAGAGAAAGGTGGAAGGAGGAGAGAGACAGAGAGAAAGGTGGAAGGAGGAGAGAGGCAGAGAGAAAGGTGGAAGGAGGAGAGAGGCAGAGAGAAAGGTGGAAGGAGGAGAGAGGCAGAGAGAAAGGTGGAAGGAGGAGGAGAGGCAGAGAGAAAGGTGGAAGGAGGAGAGGCAGAGAGAAAGGTGGAAGGAGGAGAGAGGCAGAGAGAAAGGTGGAAGGAGGAGAGAGACAGAGAGAAAGGTGGAAGGAGGAGAGAGGCAGAGAGAAAGGTGGAAGGAGGAGAGAGGCAGAGAGAAAGGTGGAAGGAGGAGGAGAGGCAGAGAGAAAGGTGGAAGGAGGAGGAGAGGCAGAGAGAAAGGTGGAAGGAGGAGAGAGACAGAGAGAAAGGTGGAAGGAGGAGAGAGGCAGAGAGAAAGGTGGAAGGAGGAGAGAGGCAGAGAGAAAGGTGGAAGGAGGAGAGAGGCAGAGAGAAAGGTGGAAGGAGGAGGAGAGGCAGAGAGAAAGGTGGAAGGAGGAGAGGCAGAGAGAAAGGTGGAAGGAGGAGAGAGGCAGAGAGAAAGGTGGAAGGAGGAGAGAGGCAGAGAGAAAGGTGGAAGGAGGAGAGAGACAGAGAGAAAGGTGGAAGGAGGAGAGAGACAGAGAGAAAGGTGGAAGGAGGAGAGAGGCAGAGAGAAAGGTGGAAGGAGGAGAGAGGCAGAGAGAAAGGTGGAAGGAGGAGAGAGACAGAGAGAAAGGTGGAAGGAGGAGAGAGACAGAGAGAAAGGTGGAAGGTGTCTTTTTCTTCTCTTCTTTTTCTTCTCTTCTTTTTCTTCTCTTCTTTTTCTTCCTGACGTGGTTCTTTCCCTTCTCTTGTTTGTAAGTCGTTTGGATCAAATCGTTAAATGACACTAATGGCACGTAATGAGAATCCCACCACTTGGATGGTCCCTGCTTTGGGGTTAGGGTTAGAGGAAGGGGAAAGAGAGAGGGAGAGAGGGATGAGAACAGGAACAGGGAGAGAGGGATGATAGGAGGAAAAGTATCTCACCACTTGGATGGTCCCTGCTTTGGGGTTAGGGTTAGAGGAAGGGGAAAGAGAGAGGGAGAGAGGGATGAGAACAGGAAGAGGGAGAGAGGGATGATAGGAGGAAAAGTATCTCACCACTTGGATGGTCCCTGCTTTGGGGACGCTGTATCCTTTCTTTCCGAGTGGCTCCAGAGACACGACTCCCTAAGAAACACAACAGAAACACACACTCAACAGACAGAATAACACACTACTACATACACTACACACTCAACAGACAGAATAACACACTACTACATACACTACACACTCAACAGACAGAATAACACACTACTACACACTCAACAGACAGAATAACACACTACTACACACTCAACAGACAGAATAACACACTACTACATACACTACACACTCAACAGACAGAATAACACACTACTACATACACTACACACTCAACAGACAGAATAACACACTACTACACACTCAACAGACAGAATAACACACTACTACATACACTACACACTCAACAGACAGAATAACACACTACTACATACACTACACACTCAACAGACAGAATAACACACTACTACACACTCAACAGACAGAATAACACACTACTACATACACTACACACTCAACAGACAGAATAACACACTACTACATACACTACACACTCAACAGACAGAATAACACTACTACATACACTACACACTCAACAGACAGAATAACACACTACTACACACTACTACACACTCAACAGACAGAATAACACACTACTACATACACTACACACTCAACAGACAGAATAACACACTACTACATACACTACACACTCAACAGACAGAATAACACACTACTACATACACTACACACTCAACAGACAGAATAACACACTACTACATACACTACACACTCAACAGACAGAATAACACACTACTACACACTACTACACACACTCAACAGACAGAATAACACACTACTACATACACTACACACTCAACAGACAGAATAACACACTACTACACACTACTACACATTCAACAGACAGAATAACACACTACTACACACTCAACAGACAGAATAACACACTGCTACACACTCAACAGACCGCTAGCAGTTTGTTGTGATGGAGTAACAGAAGCACACTCCATGTCTCTAATAAAATTAATGGAATTAGAATAAACAAATAAATATAATGGAATAAACAAACTAAACCATGTATCACTCTGACAAACCAACGGACAGACAGACAGGCAGACAGGCAGACAGGCAGACAGGCAGACAGGCAGACAGGCAGACAGGCAGACAGACAGGCTTGCTGACCATGAAGGGGGAGGGGGCGCTGTGCTCGGAGATGTCATAGTAGGTGACGTGAACGGGCAGGGTGGCATGCTGTGGGCAGTAAGACCCGCTGGCACCGATCTCTGCCGTGAAACCATCGATGGTGCCCGCTGGAGAGAAACGGCCCTTTAAGATGGACTCCTGCAGGGGGAGGAGAAGAGAAGGATGAGGAGGGGAGGAGAGGAGAGGAGAAAGCAGACATGTTTAGTCTAAAGAGTCTCTCCATTCTGTCCTCCATGTAACGTTTGGAAAAGGAAGAGTTAGGAAAGAATTCAGATGATTTTTACCACAACTGTTAACAGTCTGTGTACTTGTGTTTCTGTGTGTGTGTGTGTGTGTGTGTGTCCTCACCTCAAAGTTCCCGAGCAGGGATCTGCTAATGGAGGCTGAAGGCCAGCTGGTCGGACTGGAGCGGCCGGTGTCTGTGCGTCTGCCACTCCTCAGCTGACGACTACACACACACACACACACACACACACACACACACACACACACACACACACACACACACACACACACACACACACACGGAATGTTAACCTTGTATCATAAACTAGCAGCACTTGGACACCTGGTTAAAGATGGTGGTGGTGGTGGTGAGTATCACTGGGTTGGGAATGGACTCACCTCTTCAGTCTCAGCCCAGTCTTCAGTCTCCTCCCTGATCGACTGCAGTCTGCACTCTGCACCAGATGAACACACACACACACACGCAAACAAAAAAACAACAAGTTAAGACTGGTCGTAAACCATGACTTCAGTCTGAAAACAGAAACCACCACTTCTCCAATCTTTGGACATTCATTAATTCA
Source organism: Aplochiton taeniatus (assembly GCA_017639675.1). Classification (NCBI taxonomy): domain Eukaryota; kingdom Metazoa; phylum Chordata; class Actinopteri; order Galaxiiformes; family Galaxiidae; genus Aplochiton; species Aplochiton taeniatus. The sequence continues at coordinate 17,682,788 of CM030185.1, read as the reverse complement.
CAAAAATCAAAGTAAGAATCATTCCAAGCAATGAGAGTAGCCGTAAAACCAATATCAATACACCCGACATGGTTTTAAATGAAAACATTTTAAAGATATGCAACAGTATTTCCTATAACCATACCAAACTGCACAAATCCGCTACCAGTTTGAGTGTGTGTGTGTGTGTGTGTGTGTCTGTGTGTGTGTGTGTGTGTGTGTGTGTGTGTGTAGCTTCTTACTTGAGTCAGTGGTGTTGTATCACTACCAAACACATTCCCCATCTCCAGGCTGCTACTAGTACATCTTACATAACTTTCACCATTAAAACTTCCACTATTTAAAACTTGACTGGTCAAACCTTCACTATTTAAAACTTCACTAGTCAAACCTTCACTAGTTACATTTCCACTAGTTAACACTCTGCTGGTTAACACTCTGCTGGCCAGATCTTCATTCGCTAACTCACACCTAACCAACCCTGATCCTAACCCCAACCTTTCCTCCATCAACTCTGGACTAGCCAGCTTCTCGCTAGGTAAGCCCTGGCCCCCACACCCTGCAGAGCTCCAGGGGGGCTGCTGTTCTGGCTGTGGGGCTGACTGTCAGCTGGGCTTAGCCTCCTCACTCTCACCATCCACCACAAACAGCATGGCTGGAGGCTGGCTACCTGGAGGCTGGCTATCTGGAGGCTGAATCTACCTATATCTCTCTCACTGCTGGTCTACCTGTATCTCTCTCACTGCTGGTCTACCTGTATCTCTCTCACTGCTGGTCTACCTGTATCTCTCACTGCTGGTCTACCTGTATCTCTCTCACTGCTGGTCTACCTGTATCTCTCTCACTGCTGGTCTACCTGTATCTCTCTCTCACTACTGGTCTACCTGTATCTCTCACTAATGGTCAACCTGTATGTCTCACTAATGGTCAACCTGTATCTCTCACTAATGGTCAACCTGTATCTCTCACTAATGGTCAACCTGTATCTCTCACTAATGGTCAACCTGTAGCTCTCACTAATGGTCAACCTGTATCTTTCACTAATGGTCAACCTGTATCTCCCTCACTACTGGTCTACCTGTATCTCTCTCACTACTGGTCTACCTGTATCTCTCACTAATGGTCAACCTGTATCTCCCTCACTACTGGTCAACCTGTATCTCCCTCACTACTGGTCTACCTGTATCTCTCACTACTGGTCTACCTGTCTGCCTCTCTTAAATCTCCCTCTTTCTTTTTCTCAACCTCAAGGAAAGTCAGACAATTAAGACTCTCCTGTGTCTGTCTCTTTATCTCAACCCCTAAACTCACCCTCTCTCTCTCTCTCTCTCTCTCTCTCTCTCTCTCTCTCTCTCTCTCTCTCTCTCTCTCTCTCTCTCTCTCTCTGTCTCTGTCTCTCTCTGTCTCTCTCTGTCTCTCTCTGTCCCTCTCTGTCCCTCTCTGTCCCTCTCTGTCCCTCTCTGTCCCTCTGTACAGCTCTCCAGGACTTTCAGGCGTAAACTGACCTCACTGCTGAACCTATGGTAAAGGTAAGCCCCTCCGGTACCCATAGCAACCTTTGCTAACTCCACCCTAAAGACTTTCTGGAAGCCAGTGGGCCGCATTACAGCAATGGTGGGGGACACAGAGTGTGTGTGTGTGTGTGGGGGGGGGGGTATAGTGTGTGTGTGTGTGAGTGTGTGAGGGGGGGGTTAGTGAATCCATGAGTGTGTGTGGAGGGGGTTATAGTGTGTGTGTGTGTGGGGGGGGGGGGTCGGTATAGTGAGTGTGTGTGGGGGGGGGGGTGATGTATAGTGTGTGTGTGTGTGGGGGGGGTGTATAGTGTGTGTGTGTGTGTGTGTGCGTGTGTGTGTGTGGGGGAGGGTGTATAGTGTGTGTGTGTGTGTGTGGGGGGGGATGTATAGTGTGTGTGTGTGTGTGTGGGGGGGGGGGGGGTTATAGTGAGTGTGTGTGTGTGGGGGGGGGGGGGTTATAGTGAGTGTGTGTGGACAATGGACAATGGCAGAAGCCCGAATGGTCATTATTCTGGAGCTTCTCTGTCTGCCTGTTCCAGCATCACCTCATAATGGAAGCTTCCTCCTGCCTTTCGAAAGTATCCCCCATCTCTTCATCCCCCCTTCTCTCTATCCCTCCATCTCTTCATCCCCCCTTCTCTCTATCCCTCCATCTCTTCATCCTTCCTTCTCTCTATCTCTCCTTCTCTTTGTAAATGTACCATATATAAGGTCTTGTCCAGTTCGGCCATCTGTGTGTGTGTGTGTGTGTGTGTGTGTGTGTGTGTGTGTGTGTGTGTGTGTGTGTGTGTCAGTGGTTATCCCTCACCTTGGGTGGTTGGTGTGTGTGTGTGTGTGTGTGTGTGTGTGTGTGTGTGTGTCAGTGGTTATCCCTCACCTTGGGTGGTTGGTGTGTGTGTGTGTGTGTGTGTGTGTGTGTGTCAGTGGTTACCCCTCACCTTGGGTGGTTGGTGTGTGTGTGTGTGTGTGTGTGTGTGTGTGTGTGTGTGTGTCAGTGGTTACCCCTCACCTTGGGTGGTTGGTGTGTGTGTGTGTGTGTGTGTGTGTGTGTGTGTGTGTGTGTGTGTGTGTGTGTCAGTGGTTACCCCTCACCTTGGGTGGTGTGTGCACGGCGGGCAGCAGGTGTGTCCAGAAAGGGGCAGCCTTGGAGTCGGTGCCCCGGCAGGACGCCCTCCTCAGGGGCGTCCCCAGAGTCCCGAGGGCCAGGCGGCTCCTCTTGGAGGTGGAGGGGCCCTCGTCCTCCGAGCACGACTCCCCAGTGTCGCTGGGGGACAGCAGCTTCTTTTTGGCGGAGCAGGCGGCCCCAGAGGGGCCGGGGCGGAGGGACCCATTGCTGGGGGTCTTCTCCCAGGAAGGCAGGCCACCACTGGGGCAGGGGGAGACACCGGGGGGCTGGGTGGCACTCCGCTCTGGAGGAGACGACTCCAGACCTGCAGCCCATTCTGAGGCCTCCCCCGGCTCCAGGAACTCACAGGGGTGAGGGGGGGAGAAAGGGTGAGGAGGGGAGGAGGATGGGTGAGGTGGGGTGGAGGAGGGGTGAGGGGGGGAGAAAGGGTGAGGAGGGGTGGAGGAGGAGTGAGGGGGGGAGAAAGGATGAGAGGGGGGGAAGGGGTGAGGGGGGGTACAGGAGGAGTGAAGGGGGGAGAAAGAATGAGGGGGAGGGAAGTGGTGAGAGGGGGAGGAGGATTGGTGAGGGGGGGAGAGGTAGTGAGGGGTGAGGTGAGGGCTGGAGGAGGGGGGAGGGGGGGAGAAAGGGTGATGAGGGGGGGAGAAAGCTCTGGGGGGGCTGCAGGCACCAAAGCTGCTGGTGCTGTCCAGGGCTCTGCTCCAACCAGCACGGCTTTCCCCTCCAGCGCTACCAAGGGAGGGCCCAGTCGAGTGTGTCCCAGGACGGGGCTCCATCCTGGGCACGGGGCCGCTGGAAAGGCCCTGGTCTCTGGGCGGGCCCTGGGCCTCACAGGGGACCATAGGAGGAGATTTGGGGGAGAGCGGACAGAGGATGTCGGGGAGGGGTCGGTCGTGGTTGTGCTGGGCGGGGCGTCGTGAAGGGGTGTGGTTTGGAGAAAGGGGCGGAGTGCGAGGCGAAAGCCCCGCCTCTGAGTCTCTGAGCTCCATCAGATGATAGACAGGCCCCACCCCTCCTGGACTGACCCCCGGCCCGCACAGAACACCTTCCTCCTCCTCTTCCTCTTCAGGACATTCCCCCAGGTGGGGCCTCTTTGAGGCTGCCGCCGGTTCCTCCAGCCCCCTCTTCACCCCCGTCCTTAGGGCCCGGGACGGAGGGGGGGCTTGGGCAGGGGCGTCAGAGGAGGCGCTGAACCCCCCGAGTTGGGAGAAGATGGAAAGCTGGTAGACCTTCTGGAGCCGTAGCTGCTCCTGACCGAAGGGCCTGGGCACCGCAGGCCTCAGCCCAGGCTCCAGGCTCTGGGTTGGGGCTGCAGGTGGAGGCAGCTCCCCCTCTTGGCTCTGGAGCTCCATGGGTGGAGTCTCCTTGCGTCCCAGCTCTATGTGAATGTGACGCATGGTTCTGGGTTAAGAGGTACAGTACAGTACAGTGTCACCTTTAGTCCCAAATACGGTGTCGTAAGGAGGAGCCAAATGACAAGCAGGAAGTGGAAGTAACTATAATTCCTGCTGGGTTGTTGTCACCATGCAGAGTAAACCACGAAGTAGATCCGCAGGGCATCTATAAACAAAAACACATCACAATAGCAGATTGGGTGAAAGTTCATGTTTAAAAAAAAAAATGTAATATAACGTTTGGTTCAATCAAGCCTTACTAAAGAAATCTTTGACGAAGTACAGTTGAAGTTGTCATTTGTTAAGAATTGTTTACGTTACTATTATGTACTCCAGATGTAAACCAAGAGAGTGTAACAGCCTTACAGTGGGAAGCTCTCCGTCTCCATAGTAACCACCCAGGTATGGTCCACCGGCAGGAAGTGAAAGATCTGCTACAGGAACTAGGTGTCCTGGCTAGAATGGAAACGCATGGCCCGCTCAGATAATTACTATGTAAACCAGTGGGAAAAAGGGATGGAGTTTTGACATCTTGTTTTACTTAAAGAGCACAGTCCAACTACGATGAAGGAATTTGTGGATTTGTAGAAATGAATAAGCATTGTGTGTATGTGTAAACAAATGAATGGAAACTTGTGGTTATTTTCAGTTCCCATTCACTAAAAGTGTTTATAGCGTTTGGACTTTTGTTAGACACTTTGTGTAGCATTGAATTAGAAGGCATATTTAAATAATAAAATTGGTCCATAATATTTTAACTAATTGAATAATCTGGGACAGTATGCTGTTATACATACATTGTGTAGCACTGATTCAAATGTCAAATCGATTGACTGATGAATTACCAACACGTTACTCTTACCCAATCAGGCAAACTATCAATGAGGTGGGAGGGGCCTGAGGGGAAGACCAGATGAACAGGAAGAGGAAGTGACTCTCCTAAAGCTCCCTCTGTGATTGGCTGGCACCCGGTTGTGCCCTCCCTGATGACCTGGGCACGGGACGTGGCTCTGCGACGACATCATGGCAAGGTCATTCCACAAAGAAACCCTGGAAACAGACAGGAAGACGGACAGATCAGCCAGCCAATCAGAGCCTCAGACAGCAAAAACAAAAGGTCACTAAGCCAATCAAAGACACAGAGAGAGAGAAGGAAAAGGCCAGTCAGCCAATAGGAGACACAAATGACTATATAAAGGAAATGAGAAGTCATGTAAGACTCAACAATCAACTGATTCATTGTTCAATCAACAGATTCATTGTTCAATCAACTGATTCATTGTTCAATCAACTGATTCATTGTTCAATCAACAGATTAATTGTTCAATCAACAGATTCATTGTTCAACCAACCAGTCTGCCAACCAATCAGTAAGCCAGCCAAACGACCAGCCAGCAAGCCAACCAGCCAAACAGTCAGACACAAAAACAACAACCAGTAAGCCAGCCAGCCAATCGACCAGCCAGCCAGCCGAACAGCCGACAAGCAAGTCAAACAGTCAGCCACAAAAACGGCCAAACGAACAGCCGCAAAAAACAACAACCAGCCAGTCAGCCAAACGACCAGCCAGTCAGCCAAACGACCTGCCAGTCAGCCAAACGACCAGCCAGTCAGCTAATCAGTCAGTCAGTCACACGTGTGTTTTCCTGTCAATCCTCCACATCATTACGACCAGAAAGGGTCTACACCCACCCCCCCACTGAGACAAATCAATCCCATCATCAAACCATGAGCGCCTGGCCACACACTGCTCTGCTCCTCTTAGGGTCAGGGTCATTCAGACACCTTAAGGTCACCCTGCTCCTCTCCTCTTAGGGTCAGGGTCATTCAGACACCTTAAGGTCACCCTGCTCCTCTCAGGGTCATACTATACTATACTACACTATACACACATACATATATATATATATATATATATATATATATATATATATATTTATTAGGAATATATATTTATACTTTGATATTATATAAAAAGGCCGGTGAGTGTATATTTACATATTAGAGTCTATTTTCATGTCAGAGACGGCAGTTTGTAACTACCCCAAGCCAGACCAGAACCATTGCCCCCTGAGCCTCTACAGTTCACTTGGACCAGAACCTGGGAACTCTCCTCAGGGGTGAGTTCGCTAGGAGTCGCTGCCATGGCAACCAGCAGCGCCGCAGGACAACGGATTCTTTGTATTGCCAAAGAAATAGAGTGATAAAGAGATACAGAGAGAGAGAGAGAGAGAGAGAGAGAGAGAGAGAGAGAGAGAGAGAGAGAGAGAGCGCTGAATAGGGAGGGGAAAAAGCGTAGGGCTTTTTCAAGAAAGGAGCATAACCGAAAGCTGACAAAATGGCCGCCACAGAAGGTGGTTTGAAGTGCCAGCCCCGTGAGGAGGAACACTCCCTCTTGTTGTCAGTAGAGGGCTCCTACAGTCAAACACCAGGGGAACTCTTCATCCTAATCCAGGATTTCATCTGTTATTCACTCTAATTTGACTAAACTGAATCATTTCCTGCAGGATGGTGAACCGTGCCAAGAGAGTGTGTGTATGTGTGTGTGTGTGTGTTAGTGTCTAAGTGTGTGCCTGCATCGGTATGTTGCGGTGACCCTGACATGAAGATCTGGCTGCCCTAACACACACACACACACACACACACACACACACACACACACACACACACACACACACACACGCGCTTTGTTATTAAGGAACATCAGTCATCATGCAAGGTTACATTTTTACATGAAGTATAACATCAACAGCACACACTCCTCTACGGGAACAACCTCAGTCACTGTGACCTTAGCCATTCATCTGTAGGGACATATGTTCAGTATGCTGTCACACACACACACACACACACACACACACACACACACACACACACACACACACACACACACACACACACACACACACACCTCTGCTTTACCAGTTAGCTAAGCTTCCCTAGCTTACAGTGAGCGTACAGTCTGTTTACTTCCCCTCTGTGACATACATGTGAGAGCTGCAGTCATAGGTTGGTCCCCCCCCCCCCAGCCCAGGGAGAGCATAGAAGAGAAGGAGGTATTTATAGAACTCAATCAGCCCCTGGACATGACCCCTCCCCCCCACTCCCTCAGGGTAGGACAAGGTACAGTAGGGGGAGGATAGTGTGTGTGTGTGTGTGTGTGTGTGTGTGTGTGTGTGTGTGTGTGTGTGTGTGTGTGAACAGCTCAGTGCCAAATGTATATCTAAGGTTATACTACAGGTTCCATAGAGAGAGAGATATATAGAGAGAGATAAGCCCCATCATAAGGAACACAAAGGAGGTGGATAATGAGAGGACCATGGAGAGGTAGGGGTGTGCCCTGCCCTCAAACCCCAGGGACGGCTGCAGGTCTGCTGGGTGCTGTCGACCAGACAGCCCCTCCACCCCTGGAGCTTGAGTGTCTGGGTCTGTGGCTACAACGTCAATACCATCTGTTAACTTCTCTGGAGTCCAATGCCATAGATATAGGATACATAGATACTACCCACCTACAACACCGCAGAGATAGATGACCTAGAGATACACCAGGGAGTCTAAACCAACTAGTAGTGACACCTGGAAAGAAAGAAAGAAAGAAAGAAAGAAAGAAAGAAAGAAAGAAAGAAAGAAAGAAAGAAAGAAAGAAAGAAAGAAAGAAAGAAAGAAAGAAAGAAAGAAAGAAAGAAAGAAAGAAAGAAAGAAAGAAAGAGAGACAGATAAAAAGAGGGAAAGATAGAAAGAGGGAGAGACAAGGAGGGGGAGAGAGAGAGAGAGAGAGAGAGAGAGAGAGAGAGAGAGAGAGGAAAAACAACAAAGAGAGGAAGAATTATGCTATTGTAACATGTCGGGTGGCGTAAAGGACCAGTCACAGACCTTAGAGGTGGTGTGTTCAGGTGCAGTGATCACACCCTCACAGACCTCCTCTTCCTCTCTTATGGTGTACACCTGTCCAGTGTCTCTCTGGTCTACACCTGTCCAGTCTCTCTGGTCTACACCTGTCCAGTCTCTGGTCTACACCTGTCCAGTCTCTCTGGTCTACACCTGTCCAGTGTCTCTCTGGTCTACACCTGTCCAGTGTCTCTGGTCTACACCTGTCCAGTGTCTCTCTGGTCTACACCTGTCCAGTGTCTCTTTGGTCTACACCTGTCCAGTCTCTCTGGTCTACACCTGTCCAGTGTCTCTCTGGTCTACACCTGTCCAGTCTCTCTGGTCTACACCTGTCCAGTCTCTCTGGTCTACACCTGTCCAGTGTCTCTCTGGTCTACACCTGTCCAGTGTCTCTGGTCTACACCTGTCCAGTCTCTCTGGTCTACACCTGTCCAGTGTCTCTGGTCTACACCTGTCCAGTCTCTCTGGTCTACACCTGTCCAGTGTCTCTCTGGTCTACACCTGTCCAGTGTCTCTCTGGTCTACACCTGTCCAGTCTCTCCGGTCTACACCTGTCCAGTGTCTCTCTGGTTCACACCCTAAACAAAACCCGCAGCCAACAAACTCTCGTGGAGGAGATGTCGTCTTTGCGGTAAAGCGACAGTCTACTGTGATACCAGGAGATACACAGAGAGAGAGAGAGAGAGAGAGAGAGAGAGAGAGAGAGAGAGAGAGAGAGAGAGAGAGAGAGTGAGAGTGTGTGTGTGTGTTCATGCCCCTTTTTAAGTAACAGTCAATTAAATGAACATCTCATTTGTTTTAAAACATGATATCAGTGGCTGTTGGCCCCCTGCCCTTTGTCATAGTGCGCCTTGTTAGCCAGATGGCCAATTTAGCCCGCCCCAAATAAAATGAAGAAGCAGACATTTCCTCGTTCCCCTGGGAGGGTGAGGTGCTCCCAGTGTGAAAGCCTCCAAGGTAAATTCCTCCATAATTTGTTACACCAAGCACTCATTA
>CM030185.1:17666391-17668891 GCA_017639675.1 Aplochiton taeniatus | reverse complement strand
GACCTGTGTGTGTGTGTGTGTGTGTGTGTGTGTGTGTGTGTGTGTGTGTGTGTAACCACGTACGTCAGGGGGGTTGATTGTGTGAGGTTCCAGGTTGTTTGCTGTCTGATAAGATAGATTAGCTGTCCACATCACAGTATACGCGTTCCTGCCTCTCGCTGACAGTGTTTTTTAACAACCTACAGAAGGCTTCCAGCTATTTGAAAACTACAAATATGGCTACTGACGTTTACAGACTATTCTATTCTCCTCCTCCTCATTTTCCCTTTCCCGAGGCTTCCACCTTTGTGGGAGAGAGTTTATTAAGATCATGCTAAAGCTAATACTATGCTAGGGCTAACACTCCGCTGAATTTAGCCATCGCTAAACTTAGCTAACATTAGACTAGGGTAAAGCTAGCATCTTAACTGCTAATGCTAGGCAGAGCTAATGCTAAGCTAACATTAGACTAGGGTAAAGATAGCATCTTAACTGCTAATGCTAGGCAGAGCTAATGCTAAGCTAACATTAGACTAGGGTAAAGCTAGCATCTTAACTGGATAACTTTCCCTGCCAAGACAGGTGGTTTATAGGAAACAGCAGTCAGAACACAAATCAGATGTTGAACATGCGATTGGGAGTGGATCAGTGTGTGTGTTTGGAGGTGCTGTGACATGCCTTGAATAACCTCCATGCTAATAATATCAGGTCATTAAGCCCACTGAGAAACCAGGTCTAATACCAGCCCTACTAACACACACACACACACACAGACACACACACACACACACACACACACAACAGCTACATGCACCAGAAAGAATCACACTACTAACACACACACACACACACACACACACAACAGCTACATGCACCAGAAAGAATCACACTACTAACACACACACACACACACACACACACACACACACACACACACACACACACACACACACACACACACGGCCTCGCCTCAGCACATACACACACTACAGCTACATGCACCAGAAAGAATCGCACTACTAACACACCCACACACCCACACACACACACACACACACGCACACACACACACACTACACTTACACTCACTCACATAGTCAACTCAGGAATCACATGGTTACTCTTTATCGAATCTTAAGAAGTGTATGAGTGAAAAAAAAATTTAAAAGTGTGTGTGCATGTGTGTGTGTGTGTGTGTGTGTGTTTCTATCAAAAGGCAGAGTGCTGCCAGGGCCTGAAGTGAAGCAGACAGAATGCCAACGTTACCTAACCAGTCTCTCTCACTCTCTCTCACACACACACACACACACACACACACACACACCCTTCACTGCACCCTGGTCACACTGGAGCCTTATCATGACGTTATTTAAAACCCATTGAAAATATCAATAGTTATGAGCCTCTAGGCTGCTCATCAACCACCAGAGATCTGGGTCCAAGTCTGTCCTCCACCATGCTAGCCTGTCCCAAGCATGAGGGGGTCACCCAATTATAAATATATATATATATATATATATATATATATATATATATATATATATATATATATATATATATATATATATAAAATGATATGATATTATGATTACAACTAAAGAAACAGGAAATAGCCGTCCCATTGTCCAAGGACAGCGTTCCTGACAACAATACTCAAGGCTTACTGTCTAAACTAAACCTAATACTAAACCTAGACCTGAACTCAAACCTATAGGCCTAGACCTAAACGTCTTACTTTTACATTTTCATTTCAACATGTGCGAAATACCGAAGATATAACATACAAATAACACAGCTTTGAGATTTTTTTAAGGAGTATTTAGTCACTTTTGGGAGCCATGCTAAAGGTTACCTCAAGCATACTCTTTTGCTAGGCTACTTTTACGACGTCCAGGTAACTGACTCAATACTGGACGTACAGACATAACATTTATATCAATTAGCTCGCCTGACTAGGCATATCTTATTTCCCCAAATGTTGAACCATCACTAAACTAAACATAGGCCTAGACCTAAACCAAACCTAATACTAAATATAGGCCTAGACCTAAACCAAACCTAATACTAAACATAGGCCTAGACCTAAACCAAACCTAATACTAAACATAGGCCTAGACCTAAACCAAACCTAACACTAAACATAGGCCTAGACCTAAACCAAACCTAATACTAAACATAGGCCTAGATATAAACCAAACCTAATACTAAAACATAGGCCTAAACCTAAACCAAACCTAATACTAAACATAGGCCTAGACCTAAACCAAACCTAATACTAAACATAGGCCTAGACCGAACATAGGCCTAGACCTAAACCAAACCTAATACTAAACATAGGCCTAGACCTAAACCAAAGCTAATACTGAACACAGGTCTCAATCTAATCAAACTTCTCTACGACATTAATGAAGCAGGTTAAGGCCCTCCCTAGCAGCCGACAGAAGCTCCTCTGTAAAGCCAGTAGTAATTGACTAAATGCCCCCCCCCACTTAAAAACCTCAATGACATATCTACTCTCAAC
>CM030185.1:17656391-17663891 GCA_017639675.1 Aplochiton taeniatus | reverse complement strand
CGTTAGCTCGTTTTGCCAATCAATCTTCAAAGCACCCTGGCTACATTTTCTCGTGTTGTTGAGTCATACATCTAAAATAAGAGCATTTAGACATTTTTTTGTACTGACTACATTATTGGCCTGTTAATATCAAAACGCAATGTAACATTAGCACATGCTTTTGATTTGATTTAGCTTTCGTTAGTCGTGATCTAACATTATATTGCTATCTAACGTTACTCACCAGTTGGGACGTGGCTGAATAAGTGTTAACGAAGCCTGAAAAGCTAGCACATAGCTACCCTTCGTCTCAGGAACGGAGTTTAGCCTGTTACCGTTCATCCAGTATTGCAGTCAGCGAAATGTGAAGCTGGTTAATGGCTTTTAAATTCAAAGGTAGCTAAAGCGAAATTCCAGTTATTGTGATAAGCGATGGAACACTAGCTAGCGTTAGCTATAAAATAATAACGAACTCTTGATCTGGAGAGCTGACCACAGTCTTTTCAGACTGGTCTTTTCCGTATCTCCTGGCTCTCAATATTTCCACTGCCAGCTGGTTCTCTAACCTAGGCTATGTCCCTCCTCTTTGATTTTCTATGTATGCGTTGTTACAGCCCTTGTAATATTTCCTGTCCCTTTAAAGAACTGCTTTTCCGGGGTTTGGCGATATACTAGTGGGCGGGTTTAGCTGACAGCTGAGAGCCTGTCATTTAGGCGATAGGTCAGTAGAAACTCGATGAACCAACCAGAGATAACGGTTTACATCTATTTTAGATTAAGAAAATGTATTCAAAACTTCTCAAACTTGATTGGGTTATGGACTGGTGTCGTCTGCCTGTAGGACACGCCCAGTACACGTGCGTTTTGTACTCTTACGTTTTTGAAAGCTAGAGGTAGCTGTTGAGTTGAGTTTTCCTGAACTCTGTCATTGGTGCGTTTGACATTATTACTTATCAATTATTAATGCAAATGTTATACTGTGAGGAAAATCCTCAACAAATTGTATTACATTCGGGGTACCTTATTAACATTGCAATGTCTGAAAAGTGAACAGTAGCCTACATAACCATAACATACTTTTAAATGACAAATATTAGTTACAGTGTTCTTGCTCATGATATAATATTTGTCTATTGGTTAAGCAGCACATAGTAGTGGATACAACATAGACTATGATTATAACATGATGGAAAGAGAACTTTGGTTGGGTAGCTAATACACACTTTACACACAGGAAGTTTGATTCAACTCTGACACAGCTTTGAACCTTTATAGTTCGATGCTTTGAACGAACAGGTAAAAATCGAAACATTAAAGGAAACAAGTGTTTTCTTTCAAAGTTATTTACGGTAAAATGTTGCACCAGAACCGTAAGAGGATTACAAAATGACAGGATATAAACTTCAATATTGGATCTGAAAAATACATTTTTATATCATCAAAAGTAGTGACAAGCATTATGGATCCTGTAGGCAAAACGACACTGATTGAAATCATGTTAATCCATGTTCTATGATTTTAATTAATATAACGGATTCTGAAAAGTAATTATTAAGATTTTAAGATGGAAATTGCAAAAAATATCTTGACCTTTTTATCGACAGTAGCTGACCTTAATAGTAATAATTAATAGTCCAGAATTTTCCAACCCCAATTTTGTTTCTTTATGTAACACTGTTTTATAAACAGTACTGTAAAAAATAACAAAAATAAAGACCAACAATCTGCAACAAATCATTTGTACATTCAAGGGGGTCACAATGGTCCAATGGAAACTGTTCCAGATCTAGCATTTTTAAAGTTAACAGTAAACATCCTGGTCTGCCAGGGTGAGCCCTTTAGAAAGTCTAGCTACGCCTAGCAAGCTGGTCCCCTCCAAAAAAACACAACTTAAGAATGAAAACTACTGCTACAATTCTAAGTCGGAATACTACAGATACAATGTCACATTTGACATTTCTTCTCTTTCCTTTAATAAAACACCCCTATAAAGAATGTTTATCCGATTATTATTTATTTTAAGATGCCCAGGTATGATGCGTTTGTATAATATCACAATAACACAAATCCACGATTGAATAAGTGAGCAACAAAACACATAACATGAAAATTAGAAAACATTTCTGTCCGTTTATGCATTAACTTAATTAGCTATGCCCCTGTTTGTTTGTGTGTATTGTGTGTGTGTCTGTGTGTATTGTGTGTGTGTGTGTGTGTGTGTGTGTGTGTGTGTTTGTGATTCCTGTTCTATTCCCTTCTATTATACAGGACATGTCAGCAGCAGTCAAGTCCACCAGAGTATGACAGAAACCATTTAAAAAAAGAAGGCACAAGCCTGATGAATGCCACTGAAAGGCTTCTCCTCGATATCCCATGATGCATCCCAACTCCTACAGAAGTCAGGGGCTTATGACCAACCGGCATCAGAGGGCGGGACTTATAACTGTCCATCATCAGAGGGCGGGGATTATAACCGTCCATCAACAGAGGGCGGGGCTTATAACCGTCCATCATCAGAGGGCGGGGCTCATAGCCGCCCATCATCAGAGGGCGGGGCTTATAACCGTCCATCATCAGAGGGCGGGGCTTATAACCGTCCATCATCAGAGGGCGGGGCTTATAGCCGTCCATCATCAGAAGGCGGGGTCTTGAATGGTGCGGTACATCTGCAGTGACGTGGCCTCCACACCCTGGCCCTTTTGGTTCTGAGCCTTCCCGGTGGGGCTGTAGCCGGCAGAGCGGCCCATGGGACTGAAGCCCGTAGTGGCCCGTCCCGTCTGGGCCTGCAGCGACGAGAGAGACACGGCCGGCCGCCGCAGGAAGCGCCGTGAGGTGACCAGGTCGCCGTAGCCCGGGGCGTGGGAGAAGGCGTAGCCGGAGCGCCGGGAGGTGACCAGGTCGCCGTAGCCCGGGGCGTGGGAGAAGGCATAGCCGGAGCGCCGTGAGGTGACCAGGTCGCCGTAGCCCGGGGCGTGGGAGAAGGCGTAGCCGGAGCGCCGGGAGCTGGTGCGGCGTATACGGACACGTCGTGGTAACGGAGGGGGCTGGGCTTTGGCCTGGCGCACCTTAAACATTACCTGGAGGGGGGGGGGGACAAGGGAGAGGGCGGAGACAGGAGGGAGGGAATGGGGGGAGGTAGTAGGGGAGGGGGAGGGAGAGAGAGTTGAGGCAGGAGGGAGGGAAAGGGGGAGGGCAGGAGGGAGGGAAAGGGGGAGGCAGGAGGGAGGTAAAGGGGGAGGGCAGGAGGGAGGGAAAGGGGGAGGCAGGAGGGAGGGAAAGGGGGAGGCAGGAGGGAGGGAAAGGGGGAGGGCAGGAGGGAGGGAAAGGGGGAGGGCAGGAGGGAGGGAAAGGGGGAGGCAGGAGGGAGGTCATTATTTATAGGACATTGTGCAGCTCGTAATGTGACACCGTAACAAAGTGTGGTATGAAGAGATGTGGCCGTGATTTGATTGGCTGATGGAACCTTGTCGTTGATGGTGGGGCGGAGCTGGATGAGCAGGAAACGGTAAGCCACAACAGGAAGTACACACAGGATGGTGGTGAGCAGGATGGTCAGCCATACATTTGGCTGGTTTAGAGTGTTCCTACCCGCACCTACACACACACACACACACACACACACACAGATGGGATGAAAGTCATGGAATAGGATTTACGCAATGAGACTGCCAAGTGTCAAGTGTCTAACATTTTCAGACAATAGAAGACAAAAGCCACTTTCAAAAAGAAGCTTTATCTTTTTCGGTTACTTGACATCCCTCGTAGCCTTGGACTAGGAGCAGAGCCCTAACCCTAACCTATGAACCCTTGGACTAGGAGCAGAACCCTAACCCATGAACCCTTGGACTAGGAACAGAACCCTAAGCTATGAACCCTTGGACTAGGAGCAGAACCCTAACCTATGACCCCTTGAACTAGGAGCAGAACCCTAACCTATGAACCCTTGGACTAGGAGCAGAACCCTAACCTATAAACCCTTGGACTAGGAGCAGAACCCGAACCCTAACCTATGAACCCTTGGACTAGGAGCAGAACCCTAACCCTAACCTATGAGCAGGAGGAGGTACATCACCTATGAAGGGGAAGGAGGCAGGGAGGAGGAGGTACATGCCGTTGCTGTACATGGTGAAGGTGATGGCAAAGTACATGATGAGACTGCCGTACACGAAGAAGGTGTTTACTGCTGTCCAATAGGACATGTCCAGACCCAGCTATGGGAGGGAAAGAGAGAGAGAGAGAGAGAGAGAGAGAGAGAGAGAGAGAGAGAGGGGGAACTGATTAATATTTTAATTATATTTTTTCAATGAGACAATATTTCCTTCAGCAGTCAGATAGCAAAAATGTATTAAACTACAGTCTACCTGTACACAGTGATAATGCATTAAATAACAGTCTACCTGTACACAGTGATAATGCATTAAATAACAGTCTACCTGTACACAGTGATAATGTATTAAATAACAGTCTACCTGTACACAGTGATAATGTATTAAATAACAGTCTACCTGTACACAGTGATAATGTATTAAACAACAGTCGACCTGTACACAGTGATAATGTATTAAACAACAGTCGACCTGTACACAGTGATAATGTATTAAACAGCGGTCTACCAGTACACAGTGATAATGTATTAAATAGCAGTCTACCTGTACACAGTGATAATGTATTAAATAACAGTCGACCTGTACACAGTGATAATGTATTAAATAGCAGTCTACCTGTACACAGTGATAATGTATTAAACAGCGGTCTACCAGTACACAGTGATAATGTATTAAATAGCAGTCTACCTGTACACAGTGATAATGTATTAAATAGCAGTCTACCTGTACACAGTGATAATGTATTAAACAACAGTCGACCTGTACACAGTGATAATGTATTAAACAACAGTCGACCTGTACACAGTGATAATGTATTAAATAGCAGTCTACCTGTACACAGTGATAATGTATTAAATAACAGTCTACCTGTACACAGTGATAATGCATTAAATAGCAGGCTACCTGTACGCAAACAGCTATGAGCAGACATGTCTGGGCCACCAAAGCGAAGGACTGGTAGTCGGCGATATCCTTCCCATCATCCCTCACTGTGTCGTGCAGAGCGGCGAAGGGGACAAAGAAGAGCACGGTGGAGCTGTAGACGCTGTGCAGGGCACACTTAAAGAAGGCCTTCTTACTGAAGTACAGGTTGAGCTGTCCGGGCACGTACAGCTCAGGGTGCTGGAAACTCCAGGCGTCGTTTACATCCTTGAACACCAGGGGGAGACAGACGCTCACGGTTCAATGTTTGATACAGAGGCCAGTTCATAGACTATTTTGTTTCTAATTTGAGCAATCCAATCCTGTTGTGAGAACATGCTGTAATGCTGCTGCTCTCAAAGCACTTTTTTTCATTATTACAAAAAGTAACATACAAATAAATGAATTCTTTTTTTTATCCAAAAGGCTTGTTAGTTGTCTTAGATATGAATGAAATTGTGCAGACACAGTCTCCTACCTGGTCAAACAGGCTCATACCCAGCACAGGCAGGGCGGTGTAGACAAGGTTGTATAATGTTATGAACCACTCGTCATAAACAGTCTGAAACACAGACAACACAACAAAAACAACAAAAGGTCATCGCTTATCTCAACAACAACAACAGCAGCGTGGAATCTTTGATTAACAAGGAAAGCATCACCAAAATCCCTATTAGTGACATAGTCTGCAAAAAAAAACTTATGAATAAAAACAGCATGAAATTGTTATTTAACAACACAAGCAGCCAGACTTCCTCCCCTATCACCTCGCGCTCATTCTTCCCCCATCTTTTGCTTCCATCTTCCCCCTCCCGACCCCCACCCTCCCCCTCCCCCTCCCCCAGCCCCCCCCCCCCCCCCCCCCCCCCCCCCCCCCCCCCCCTCCCTCCCTTCATCTCTCCCCTTTCCCCCCATCCTCACCTGGGCGGAGTAGCCGCAGAAGAAGGCGTACCAGAAGTGGAGGAAGGTGAAGGTGAAGTTCTTGTAGAAAAAGTAGCGGAGGAACTTGACCATGCGCAGGTAGGACCAGCGGCCGTGGACCAGCAGGAGGCGCTGTAGGAAACGGAACTGGGCCAGGGAGAAGTCGCTGGACAGAACCGCCTGCATGCCCTCCTGACCGCTGATGCCTACTCCAATATGGGCCGCTGGAGAGGGGGAGAGAGAGAGGAGGAAGAGGTGGAGAGGGAGAGGAGGAAGAGGTGGAGAGGGAGAGGAGGGGGAGGAAGAGGTTGAGAGGGAGAGGAGGGGGAGGAAGAGGTGGAGAGGGAGAGGCGGTAAGGAAGGTGGGAAGGAAAATTGTAGTGAGAACACGTGAAGAAGAGAGAGATAGAGGATGGCGAGAGTATTAGGTAACGTTTTAAGTGTGATCAATAGTTATTGAGTTACCTTTGATCAAGTGCTATTCTGGATACTTCCTGGCTGTTCTAAACACTTCCTGTTTACCTTTGTTGATCAAGTGCTAGACTGAACACTTCCTGTTTACCTTTGATCATGTGCTAGACTGAGCACTTCCTGTTTACCTTTGTTGATCAAGTGCTAGACTGAACACTTCCTATTTACCTTTGATCATGTGCTGGACTGAGCACTTCCTGTTTACCTTTGATCATGTGCTAGACTGAGCACTTCCTGTTTACCTTTGATCATGTGCTAGACTGAGCACTTCCTGTTTACCTTTGATCATGTGCTAGACTGAGCACTTCCTGTTTACCTTTGATCATGTGCTAGACTGAGCACTTCCTGTTTACCTTTGATCATGCTGACGTCATTGGCTCCGTCTCCAATGGCCAGAGTCACCACTTGCTTGTACGTCTTCACCAGCTCCACCACCTGGGCCTTCTGGAGGGGCGTCACCCGGCAACAGATCACAGTTCGGCACATGCACGCCGTCCGCAGGAACTCCAGCTCCAGACTGGGCTCCAGGGCGTAGGCCTAGTGGAGACAGCAGACAGGTTAACAGACTGGGCTCCAGGGCGTAGGCCTAGTGGAGACAGCAGACAGGTTAACAGACTGGGCTCCAGCGCGTAGGCCTAGTGGAGTCAGCAGACAGGTTAACAGACTGGGCTCCAGGGCGTAGGCCTAGTGGAGTCAGCAGACAGGTTAACACTACTTATAACAGACTGGGCCTAGTGGAGACAGCAGACAGGTTAACAGAGTGGGCCTAGTGGAGACAGCAGACAGGTTAACAGACTGGGCCTAGTGGAGACAGCCGACAGATTAACACTACTTATAACAGACCTAGTGGGGCCAGCAGATAGGTTAACACTACTTCTAACAGATCTAGTGGGGCCAGCAGACAGGTTAACAGACTGGGCCTAGTGGGGCCAGAAACAGGTTAACACTATATATACAGACTGGGCACCAGGGCGTCGGCCTATAGGAGAGGGGCAGTTCAACAGCAGACTATTTCAGACTTGTAACAGACTGTAGTGTCTGTAATAGTGATGTCAGAGTTTGATGGCTACCTACCACCATGGTAAGTAGACAGCGTCTGTTG
>CM030185.1:17631391-17638891 GCA_017639675.1 Aplochiton taeniatus | reverse complement strand
TTAACATCTCTATAGCCACTCAGAACAGAGCACTGACTGGAGGAGAGAGGGGGGAGAGAGAGGGGAGGGAGAGAGGGGAGGGAGAGAGGGGTTATCAGGGGCTAACTGTGGTGTGACAGACGTCAACATAAAGACAGACTAGACGCCAACACAAACAAGCTGAACACAGGAAGAGGAACCCAAACACTCCACGACTAACAATTCCCCTTTGTCTTTGTGGCTTTTTTTCTCATTATATCTCTCCTGATCCTGCTTTCTTTCTGTCTCTCTCTCTCTCTCTCTCTCTCTCTCTCTCTCTCTCTCCTTCTCTCTCTCTACCTCTCTCTCTGAGGGATTGGGGTATGTGTGTTGAGTGAAGGCTAACCCAAGGACAGCCCCGGGCTTTACTAAACATTAACTACAGTGTCCACCACAGCACTGTAGCAGCTTTGAGGCCCCACACCAGATCTCACCTTACATATGTTTGTTTTAATGACGAACAGAGACCAGTAATTAATGCAGTGCATTGTTGAGGAGAGGAGAGAAGAACAGCACTGTGTGTGTGTGTGTGTGTGTGTGTGCATGCGTGCGTGCGTGTGTGCGTGTGTGTGTGTGTGTATGTGTGCGGTGTGTCTGTGCTGAACACATGGAGTTGGGTAGTTGAGTGGGATTCCAGTTTGTTTTTCTGAAGGAAAAAAGCACGCTGGTCCACCCCCCACTGACCTGTTCAGTCTCAATCAACAGCTCCTTGCCTTATCGTCCAGTTGGCTATAGTTAGCTTCTCTGTGTGCTGTAGCTATAGCTAGCCTCGCTTTATATTAACCAACTGGCTACAGTTAGATTATCTGTGTGTTGTAGCTATAGCCAGCTTTCTATTAACCAACTGGCTATAGTTTGCTTCTTTGTGTGCAATATCTATAGCTAGCCTAGCTTTCTATTAATTAGGTGGCTATAGTTAGCTTCTCTGTGTGCCTTAGCTATAGCTAGCATTATATTAAATAGCTGGGTATAGATGGCTTATTTGTATGCTTTAACTATAGCAAACATTCTATTAGATAGCTGCGATAGTTAGCTTCTCTGTGTACTTTAGCTACAGCTAGCATTCTATGAACTAACTGGCTATAGTAAGCTTAGCTGAGTGCTTTAGCTATAGCTGTGACTGTTCTCTGTGCTCTGTGGCTTTAGCTAGCATTCCATATAGCTGAAACAATCTTTATACACTCTACAAGAATGAAAGATAAACGTTGAAGAAGGTCTAAGGTAACTTGAGATTCTATATTCATTTTGCACATGCAAAAGTCTGGTCACAGAAAATATAAGTAAGGAATGCCAAAGTTATCTGGTGTTTACTTCTGTTGGACCTGGTGTGAAACACACTTCCTGTGTGCTTCCTGGTTTAACCGGAAGCAGCCGATACAACAGCCTGCAGTGGTGTTACTGGATCGACAGGAAGGATTGTTTAAAGAGGAGAGAGAGAGAGAGAGAGAGAGAGAGAGAGAGAGAGAGAGAGAGAGAGAGAGAGAGAGAGAGAGAGAGAGAGAGAGAGCGAGAGATAGTTACTATTGCTACTCTAGCTTCTGACACACTCTCTCTCTCTCTCTATCTCTCTCTCTCTCTCTCTCTCCCTCTCTCTCTCTCTCTCTCACACACAGACACACACACACACACACACACACAAAAGCACAAAAGCCAGTCTTGATTGCCCACAACCCTTTCTTGCCTGAGTATGGTGCACTATAGCTGAGTCAAGAGTGGCGACAGCGATGATTATCTGTTGATAAGAGTGAAACAATGAAAGGATACTCTAATGGTTGAAAACACAGTCGCTTAAAAGCCCTAAATGGTAAAAAGGAAAACAGCCTTTATTATGAGTCCGGTCATACATTTTGGAACCCAGTCAAGGGAATTTCTCGTATATTACCATATTGCCAAGAAACCATGCAAGCACTAAGCATGCAATACATTACCCAGGAAAGAAGGGGTTAAATGGGACCACCCTGTCTGACCCTACAACAGAGGTCACCTATAAAATGTTGGCAATTTCCTCTTAAATTATTTTACAGAACAGGATTATAAATACAACAAATAATAAATGTAAGTTGGGAGTGTGTGGACTGAGGAGTGGAGAGGAGAGGAGAGGAGAGGAGAGGAGAGGAGAGGAGAGGAGAGGAGGGGAGGGGAGGGGAGGGGAGGAGAGGAGGGGAGGGGAGGGGAGAGGAGAGGAGGGGAGAGGAGAGGAGGAGGGGAGAGGAGAGGAGAGGAGAGGAGAGGAGAGGAGAGGAGAGGAGAGGAGAGGAGAGGAGAGGAGAGGAGAGGAGAGGAGAGGGGGTTATGAGATGCCATAGTGTGAAAAGCTGCTTTGACCGAAGGGACAAAGAATGACACAGACCTTTCCAATGGAGCAGAGCAGACTAAAAGCCAGAAACAATCGAATTATGAATTATTAACCTGACCTCTCAAACCACACAGCCAGCTCAAACAAGATGTGTGGACACACACACACACACACACACACACACACACACACACACACACACACACACACACATCCCCTAATCATAAGCCCACTAAACAGACAGCTCAGGCCTCATTTTACATAAAGACTTCCTGAAACCTTGACTGACCTTTAAAGGCTAACTCTGGCTCATTCAGACAGGTTGGAAAAGAGAGAGAGAGATTTGCAATAACACAAATATGGAAGCTTTGTGTGGAGAGGCAAAGCCAACGTTAAAGATGTCTCTGGTTGTCCTCAAGCTCCAATAATACATATGATGTAGCCTAGTGATTGGATGGAGATCAATTCCAAACAAAGGCCGGTGAAAGGGTCCAGTCACTGATGTCACTGATGCCAATGCCACGCCAACCAGGAGCCAATTGATGCCCTGTATAAAGGCCTGAATAATAGATGGCTTTGGATTGGCCAGCTAGAGGTCACATGTAGGTCATCAGATGACAGGAGAATGACACTCTGATTGGACAACGGTCAGAAAGAGGTCAGCTGGGGTTGCCAAGGTAGACTTCAGGTCGCAGGACAATACCGCGTGTGTGTGTGTGTGTGTGTGTGTGTGTGTGTGTGTGTGTGTGTATAGAGGGCTCACACTGGAACACAAGGTCAGTTAGGTAGAGAGGGTGATGTATTATTGGTTGGCTAACACATGCAAACAAAACGGCCATAGCTTTCATCGACCACCATAACTTCCTTAATTACCATAGCAACGCTACTTGCCGCATCATTGATGACATCATTCAAAGCCAGCGTTCATCATTGTCATGTTTATAACCAGCCTTCATCATTATCCTGACTCATCATCATCATCCTCATTCCCATAACCATCATCAGAATAACCACAAAAACATGAGTATTATTGTATTAATATTGTTTTAGTAATTAATCACAGGGATGATTGTATTTATTGTATTTACAATGAATCACGGCTATTATTGTATTAATATTGTTTTAGTAATTAATCACAGGGATCATTATATTAATATTGTATTAACAATGAATCACGGCTATTATTGTATTAATATCGTTTTAGTCATTAATCACAGGGATCATTGTATTAATATTGTATTTAAAACGAATCACATGGAGCATTGTACTAATTACATCACTGTTGTGAATCTTCACAGACATAGAAAATCGTTTTTTATCCCCCATGTGCCCATTAAGGTCTTCTTTTCATATCTTACACAAAAAGCCAATACGTAATGAATGTGAAATGACAAGACACTGTCCGAGAGATTAGATGTAGTGAAGGAGGAGGTAATGGTCGGACATAACTCTGATGAATCACACAGAAACCCTGGGGCTCCATGAGCTAACCCCTCTCTTCAGTAACACACCACTCTCTATTATAAACAAATAAGATTATAATATAATATAGGATTATGTTCAGATGAAGGAAGACATGCCCTGGGGTTCTATACTCAGATACACACATCTTTACGTTAACACACACATCTCTACGTTAACACACACATCTCTACATCAACACACACATCTCTACATCAACACACACATCTCTACGTTAACACACACATCTCTACGTTAACACACACATCTGTAGGTTAACACACACATCTCTACGTTAACACACACATCTCTACGTTAACACACACATCTCAATGAACACTCAGCTTGAACCTCTCTCATTAACAATATGTATATATATATTACACAGTACTAAGACATAACGTCTGATGTTGAGAGTTTTGCAGCCTGTGCACTGAGTGAGCCCATGCCCTGATCCATGCCTGTAGCCCTCTCTATATTAATAGAATACATCCCTCTATTATAAAGTGGAATACCATGGTTAGATGAATGAAGCCAAGTAAAGGCTCTGTGCTCTTACCCCTCTGTTCAGCCACACACTGTGTGAGAGTGTCAGTCTGTCAGATGAACTGTCTGTAGTCTCAGAAAAGTCTGAACAGGAAACGAGCACAGTGTCCTCTTCATGCCCTCCTCCTCCTCTTCCTCTTCCTCCTCCTCTTCTTGCCGCTCTGTTGAACACACGGACACACTTCCCCCTTTCTTTCTCCTCCTCTTACTCTATTCCCTCGTTCTCCGTCTCTCCTCCACCTCCTTCTCTTACTCCAATGCCCTGTTCTCTCTCTCTCTGACACACAGCTAAAGAGAAACACTCTCTCTCTCTCTGACACACAGCTAAAGAGAAACACGTTCTCTCTCTCTCTGACCCACAGCGAAAGAGAAACTTTGTCTCATTCTTTTTTTATTTCCTCAAACTCTTCTTCCCTCTTGAGTACAGACTGTGTAAACTCTTCTCATGCGTCC
The DNA here is from genome assembly GCA_017639675.1 of Aplochiton taeniatus. Taxonomy (NCBI): domain Eukaryota; kingdom Metazoa; phylum Chordata; class Actinopteri; order Galaxiiformes; family Galaxiidae; genus Aplochiton; species Aplochiton taeniatus. Next base: position 17,634,117 of record CM030185.1, on the reverse strand, counting down.
TGCTGTCCTTCTCTTCCTCCATACTCTCTCCTTATCTCTTGGAGAGGCGGGCTCGGTTTTCAGAGTGGTCCCAGACCGGAGCGGACACACACACACACACACACACACACACACACACACACACACACACACATACTCACACTCACTCACACACACACACTAAATAAACAGGAACATGGGGCGGGACCATACACACACGCTTACTGACTCTCTCTTTCTTACTCAAACAAAGACCACCTTTCTCTACTCTAGTCAGTTCTGAGTGCTTAGTTTTCTCCAGTTTAGTTAAAGCCTTGGTTTTCTCTGTGTTCCTCTATACAGCCTGTTCTTTTGTTGTTGGTTGTCTTTCTGAAGTATCAGTTTCATGCGCGCCAAAAAAGGGAAACCACATTGTTATTCTTCAGCGTGAGAGCAGGGTCCACACATCCCACAACAGATAGACTGAGAGTACGTGACGCCTGATAGAGGAAACCTAACCAGACCCTCTTAAAGAACAAATTATGATTGTTCAGTAACTCTGGAGAAGGTTAGGGAAGATGTACACTACTACTGTAAGCGTCAAAACAGTCTCAACTACAACGATCTGCAAAGTTGAGAACGAAGACAAAAAAAAGACATTCGTGGATTAACAAACAGTTTAAGGTCCTTTAACTGTTTAATAGCTAAACATGCACCACGGTTAAACGTGGATTTAGACAAAGTATCTTGACACCCAGTCCATTCGTTGTAGATTTTTTTTTTATTACTTAACACCTGTACAAAACAGTGCATTTGTAAAGGTTTAGAACGCGCACGTTTCTTTTCAAAAGCGTTGAGCAACTACCCCATGTTGAGTTCTGCTGCCGCCCAGTGGCAAGCAAAGGTTAGCTGGGTGACAGGCATGACAATGTATGTGCTTTGACTTCACTGTTCATTTTAGCAACTTTTTTTTTCATAAAAAATATGCTAACCGTTTACAACTCTCATTTTGTTCTTATTTTGAACTCCATCCCAATAGCTTACCGTTAAGTATTACTCTTTGAAAAGATTGAAGGAAAGTATTTTGGGATTTATACTGCGTAACTCCAGCCAGGCATTGTGAGGTCCATAAGCAGTTAGACTCCCGGTGGTCCCAACCAGACAAAGCCCATTGGTCTATAGACCCTCCATTCTCCTGCCGCCATGTTGGAACAGCAATGGTTGGTCTTCCAACATAGCTGCCGATTGTTTAATGACGTCATGTAGGAAGGGTTTATTGAAAGCATTTCCTCAGACATTTAATAAGGACACTTTAATGTCAGTCATTTTATCTGAGGAAAAAATAAATCATTTTATCTTGTCCTCCCTCCATTGACTTTAGAATGTAATAATTTGTACACTGTATATATTAGTTTATACATTTAGTTTATATGTATGCTATTTCAAGGCAAAAAGCCCCCTTGCCTGGCAGTATTGTTGTCGGAGAATGGACAATCTCAAATCACCTCCTCTGACGTCAGTATTTATTGACCTTTGGAGCAGATGAAAGTCAATTATGTCACAATCAGACTACATCTTTTCATACAGGATCTTCTTTCACACTGGCTTGAGGATTCAAACTCAATGCTCATGTAATTGGTGAAAATAGTTTTGATGACATCCTGTTGCAGCTTTAAAAAATAAAATGTTTGCCAGTTAATTGATAAGGGGCATGCATGGGAATCATTTATATCAACTTAACAAAAAACACACTCACAGAGCACGGTGATAGTGACAGAATGAGTCCAAAAAACACACTCACAGAGCACGGTGATAGTGACAGAATGAGTCCAAAAAACACACTCACAGAGCACGGTGATAGTGACAGAATGAGTCCAAAAAACACACTCACAGAGCACGGTGATAGTGACAGAATGAGTCCAAAAAACACACTCACAGAGCACGGTGATAGAGACAGAATGAGTCCAAAAAACACACTCACAGAGCACGGTGATAGTGATTGTGCTTGCGCAACAGAATGAGTCCAAAAAACATGATTAATAAATACTTTATTTACAAATATATTTAGCATTTTCTCACAGGAATGTTTTACATATATCAGTCTCCATATTTGACAGTAAATACATAAAAAATCCATTCACAACTCTAGTGTGTGTACATACTAAACATTCACAACTCTTGTGTGTGTACATACTAAACATTCACAACTCTAGTGTGTACATACTAAACATTCACAACTCTAGTGTGTACTTGATATACAATTAGTCCATGCTCTGGTTATAGGCTATTCAATTTTTTTAAATTATATAAATTCACAAGAAATTGATCAATGCCAGAGTTCAAATGTCAATATGCATATAATAAAAACATTTAATTGAACTAAAGCTAAAAAGTGGACACTTTGCATTACTTGGCACATGGTAAAGAGAGTGCATTAAAAAAAAAATCCCCGTTTTCTAGGTAATCCTATTGGACGGCCCACCTTTCTGTCGTTCTCTTCAGCCAATGGCAGGCTGACAAATGTACGTTTGGGGTAAGCCCTAACATAATCACCAATCGGCTCTCGGCCTCATGATGATTGACAGGTTTCATAGGCCACATGCATGTGATACTTGCAGAAGTTTCCGGAGGTACAAGGAGAAACGGAGGATAATGTTGGAATGTTTTTGTCGGTCTTCCTGACCAGAGATGGCGTTACAGAAAAATAACTGTTGACCACTTCCCTTCTTAACGTTTTGGCTGCTTCACTCTATGGCTTGGCATAGAAA
>CM030185.1:17623891-17626391 GCA_017639675.1 Aplochiton taeniatus | reverse complement strand
GCTTAGGGTTATGGTTACAACCTAGTGATTTATAACATCTATTTCCATACGTATTTATGTAATATATACTTCCTTAAAGCAGCATTTCCATGCTTAGGGTTATGGTTACAACCTGGTGATCTATAACATCTATTTCCATATGTATTTATGTAATATATACTTCCTTAAAGCAGCATTTCCATGCTTAGGGTTATGGTTACAACCTGGTGATCTATAACATCTATTTCCATATGTATTTATGTAATATATACTTCCTTAAAGCAGCATTTCCATGCTTAGGGTTATGGTTATAACCTAGTGATTTATAACATCTATTTCCATACGTATTTATGTAATATATACATGTGCTTATATGCGTGCTTACTTCCCATCCAGGAACTCCATGAGCGGTCTGAGCATGGCGTCGGCGTCAGCCTCACAGGTGCTGCGGTTAGGAGGCCCTTTGATCTGGAACAGGATCTCCCCCATCTGACGCATGCAGGTGGTGATACGGCTCTGGAAACTACGGAGGGCACAGAGGGTCAAAAGTGTCAAAGTTATTATGTACAGCCAGGAGGATAGACGCCCTGGTTACTGGTGAGTCATACACGTAGCCATGGATACGGCTTTGGAGATGATGGACGGAGAGCAGAGAGGGTCAAACAACCGGTCCAGACTGGTTTGACAAGTCAAACGTTCAGGTTTTATGATAAATAGAGAGAGAGATGGAATAGATAGACAGTTAGATAAAGAGAGAGAGAGAGAATGCCATGGATATGTGTGTGTGTGTGTGTGTGTGTGTGTGGGTGTTTGGTAAAACCAATGGATGTGTGTGTGTGTCTGTGTGTGTGTTTACCTCTTGCCAAACATGGCACTGAAGTTGTCCAGAACGGTGTTGAGTTTGATCTGCAGGTCGTTCAGGATGTCCGCTGCTTCAGTGTCCAACTGCACACACACACACACACACACACACACACCCACACACACACACACACACACACACACACACACACACACACACAACAAGGTTATTCTTTTCTTGGCCAGCGGCTAACATGAGGCGTCGTTACACTGCTTCCTGGATTCCACTGTGACTAGAGCGATCTCCCACAATGACCTCTGACCTCCCAATGACCTCTGACCTCCCAATGACCTCTGATTTCCCAATGACCTCTGATCTCCCAATGACCTCTGACAGTGACCTTTAGTGCCTGCCCTCGACTGTCCACACACACGCACATACACGCACATACACGCAAACACACACACACACACACACACACACAAACACACACCACCAAATTCCTGTGATTCAGACACACTCCACCCCCCCCCCCCCCTCTCTCTCTCTCTCTCTCTCTCTCTCTCTCTCTCTCTCTCTCTCTCTCTCTCTCTCTCTCTCTCTTTCTCTCTCTCTTTCTCTCTCAACCTTTGACCCTTTGTCAAGCAGCCTACCTTCTTTTCAGCCGTGGCCTCAATCTATCCAGACGGAGAATGACATAAAATCAAAAAGACAGAAATAATAATAATGATGATGTGTAAAATAATAACTACATGTGATAGGAAAAATGTAATTTAGCCTTAACTATGAAATGTTACTCTATGTTTTTTCTATGAGTTCAAACAAAGTTCCCCTTTGCTAGTTAGGTTGAACCCTTGGGGCTAATCTCTTCACCTAACAGTCATCATAAAAGGCTTAGACATTTGTGTATTCTCCCTGTTTAGGTAGTTAAGATGTCAGACTTGAGGACCGGTCAGCCAGATGGCATTATTTATTGCCCTGTGCAATAAACTCTTTGATCTAGGAAGGTCCGAAAGACAGGAGATGCTGACTGCAGTTGCACTAATCAACATTCCTAAGGAAGCGTGTATATAAGGGACGTTAGGGGGTGTTGTGATTTTGTGCGCACCAGTTATACTTCCTCATTTTTGTATGACTTTAGACTGCAGTTAGGGTTTTCTTTTATCTGATCAGTTTTATTTTGTTACTTTGTGGTTGATATATTGTATATCAACTCTGTTACCTTTTTACTCATCTCCATTAAAACCACTAAAAGCAAGTGGACATTATTTCTCAAAGTATTTCATTATTTCGATCTCACTGGAGTGTGGAGACATAAAAAATCCGCGACATACACCACAGTGAAGAGGAACTCAAACTACGCCAGGGTTTGAGTGTGAGATGTGTGTGTGTGTGTGAGTGTGAGATGTGTGTGTGTGTGTGTGATACTTTGGGTTCATAGATGGGTAGATGGGTGACTAAGGCCTGTGGGTCAATGTCTAGCGGGACACTTCTATCCGTGTTGCCTAGGAGACGGAGGAGAGCTAACAATTTAACACACCTTGTTGACTTCCTCCTTGGACTGGTGAGTGGGAGAAGAAATTAGAAAGTAAATAAACAACAACAACAACAACAACAGCTTCAAAGGAACATAGGCTCTACAATATAGAGTGGAAATAAATAACAATAAAACTCACAAAAAAGCCAGTCTAAACTACTTCATCTATAAAACAACAACAA